>JAQFVV010007952.1:0-48365 GCA_028023455.1 Epiperipatus broadwayi
TCATCATCATCATCATCATCATCATCATCATCATCATCATCATTATTATTATTATTATTATTATAATATACCAAAACACCATAAAAATGTACTACTATATATAAATCAAAAAAACTATACATATATATTTCACTATATGTATTTCACTATATATATATATTTCTTAATCATATATTTCTTACTAGTCCACCTATAAAATAAAAGAACAATTCCCTAGGAATTTTGTTTTTTGTTGTTGTTGTTGTTTTTTTTGTTTTCTGGGGAATTGTTTTTTTTATTTTTATTTTTTATTTTATAGGTAGACTATTAAGAAATATATGTATAAGAAATATATGTAGAGAAATATATATAATGAAATATACATATATATATAGTTTTTTTGATATGCATAGATATAATAGTATATTTTTATCGTGTTTTGGTATATAATAATAATAATAATAATAATAATAATAATAATAATAATAATAATAATAATAATAGGTATTTGAGTATTAACTAAGCTTTTTATCGTTTTCATGGTCAAATGATTATTTAAATATCGTTAAATATTGTAATGATTATTTATAATATTTCATTTTTGATAATTTTTTATCATAGTAAATTATTAGTTTATTATTTCACAATGACCAACATGGCCACGTTGGACATATCCTTCCTTATTAACGATGCTATGACGTATTACCCCAAAGGCATACTATTCTAATCTTGCGATCTTCAAGGTGACTTCTCCCCATGATCTGCGGGCAAACTTTATCAATTAAGTTTGTTCACAATTCACTAGGAGACATTATCTTAAAGATCGTAAGATTAGAATAGTATGCTTTCGGTGTAATACGTCACAACTTAGTTAATACTCAAGTAGGTATTTGAGTATTAACTAAGCTATGATGTACTACACAAGTCGCCAGTAGATATGATCGTCGAAGAACCAAAACAATATCATGGTAACTGAAACATTGGCATGACTAATCGATAGAAGCGGTCAAGATGTTTTCATGATCAACTTCGAGATTTTAAAATACTTGGGTGAATTCTGGGTAAATATCTGTCTTTTACCTGCTTGCGTTGACCAAGTGAGATGCGTTTTTTTTTTTCAGTGTCTGATCCGCCATTGTAAGAATTGAATATTTTTTGATTGCTTATTTTATATTTTGATCATTGAACTATTGCTGATTTTATTTACTAATTTTATCAAATTTTATTACTAATTTAATCAAATTGCATTCCTAAGTTATCAAATGTTATTATTAATTTATCTAATTGTATTACTAATGACCATTTATGATTAATTAACCAAAATGTCTGTGCAAAAACCAAGAAAAGGGACTTACCGTTTAGAAGAAGCGATTGAATTTCAGTATCGCACTATCTCATAAAGCCAGTTATTTGTAGTTCATAATTGAGAACAATTTGGGTTGTTTTTTTTTTAAATAAAAATACGTAAATAATTAGTTAAATACCATTAAAAATTATAAAGATTATTTATAATACATATTTTTGATAATATTTTATTGTAATAAAATCTTACTTATTACTCCATTTATTATCGGAGTAAATTATTATTGCTGTTCTGAAAATAAATATGTCTCATTTTTGGACTAAAAAAATTGGCGGGGTCCCCCCCCCGCATGCTTTAGTGTGGGTGGGGGGGGGAGTTATAATGATTAGTTCATTTGTTTTTGTTTCAGGGTGAAATGATTAATTAAATATCGTTCTAAAAATTATAATGATTATTTATAATATTAGTTTTTGATAAACTTTTTATCACAGTTTATTAATAGTTATTATTTCGGAATGTCCAACATGGCGACATTCTTCTTTGATATTAACTAATCTTGCGATTATAATATTTATTTTTGATAATATGTTACTATAATAAAATTATTATTACTTATTATTGCATTTATTATCGGAGTAAATTATTACTGCTGTTCTTGAACAATAAATGTATCTGATTTTTGGACTGAAAATTAGAAAATCATTTCTTTGTTTCAGGGTCGAACGATTAGTTAAATATTCCACAAAAAAATTGTTAATGATTATTTGTAATATATTCATTTTTGATCATTTTTTATCGTTTTCAGGGTCAAATGATTAGTCTCTAAATAGCAGTTAAAAAATTGTTAATGATTATTTATAATATTCATTTTTGATAATTTTTTATCGTAGTAAATTATCAGTTATTATTTTGCAACGGCTTCTAGTCTGAAAATAATATATATGATTAGTTCATTGGTTTGTTTCGGGCGGGGGGGGGGGTGTAGAATCATTACTTAAATATCCCTAATAAATTATAGATGATTATTTATAATATTCCATTTCTGATAACTTTCTATCGTTTTCATGGTCAAATGATTACTTAAATATAGTTAAAAATTGTAGATGATTATTTATAATATTCCATTTTTGATAACTTTTTATCGTTTTCATGGTCAAATGATTATTTAAATATCGTTAAATATTGTAATGATTATTTATAATATTTCATTTTTGATAATTTTTTATCGTAGTAAATTATTAGTTTATTATTTCTCAATGACCAACATGGCCACGTTGGACGTCTCCTTCCTTATTAACGATGCTATGACGTATTACCCAGAAGGCATACTATTCTAATCTTCTAATCTTGCGATCTTTCAAGGTGACTTCTCCACGTGATCTGCAGGCAAACTTTATCGATTAAGTTTGTTCACAATTCACTAGGAGACATTATCTTAAAGATCGTAAGATTAGAATAGTGTGCTTTCGGTGTAATACGTCACAACTTAGTTAATACTCAAGTACATAATAATAATAATAATAATAATAATAATAATAATAATAATAATAATAATAATAATAATAATAATAATAATAATAATATATGTATATATGGTTTTAGTTTTTTTTAAGTTTTTTTTTAAAAAAAGTTTTTTTTTTTTAGTTTTTTGTACAAAGTTTAGTTGCTTTTGACGTATGTAATTCTTATAGAGTTATTTATATTGTACATACATGTATTAGAATAATTTAGTTTTGTAAAGTTTTATAAATATTTCATAAGAATGTAATTACTGGGTTTTTTTTTTGTTTATGTTAAAAAAGTATGAAATATTTATCAGTTGATTGATAAAAATTGTTGTATAAAGATTTTTAGTCTATTTGAATTAATTTTATCTGATATGTAAATGTTTGTAATATTTTAGTGTTTAAATTTTGGATGAAAACCAGTCTGCTGGTTGAAATATTAATGCAGTTTTATAGAGAAGTAATTGTGTATTGTTTTTTATTATTTTTTGTTTTTCCTTTAGTTAGTTCATATATTTATTATTTTCATAAATATATATATATATGTAGGTGTATGCAGTTATCTCTACTTTTGTAAATTGAATTATAAGCAGATTTGAGTGAGGCTCTGTAGACTTTCTCCATTGATTTAAATTTCATGCTTACTATTAATATAATCAGATTTGGTCTGTTGGGCAGTTTATCCTTATAAATATAAATATTCAAAACGCATATTTCACATTTATTTTAATTGAATGTAATGAAAACTTTTGTTACTATTATTTGCATAATTAAAAATTACAAACATATTTAATCTAAGATTTCAGCAACAAAACTATTGTTTTCATGGGTGGCTATTATGTATATAAGATGATATGATTGTTTTAATATGTTAAGTAAATGAATATTTGTATTTGTCTGATTGCATAATATAGTTTATTTGATCTGAAAACAATAAACACTTTTTGTAATTTTATATTTTTATTTTGTAAAGTATTTCTAAATTAGATAAACTTATTCCTAAAAGAGTGGCAATGTTCAACTGGCTTTGAGCATTAAGAACCCTGATTATGTGTTAAGTACAACAAATACTAAAGTCCCTTGTTATCTTTGGCTTTATTTGTAAATGTTCTTGATATGCAGCTTAATAATATATATGCTTCCAACAATAGTTTTCTTTATCCAACTAAAGAGACATATATTCAAATCATTTTTTGTCTTCTGTCTTTCTCAGTAAGTACTTAGACTTCTAACCTGAAACTACTGCACTTATACATCCAAAAGCCATTTTTAATGTCTTTTATACTGTGAAATTAAAAAATAGATAAAGAAAAAAATTTTAACCCACATCAATTTTCTTACAAAGTTATATTAAATATTACATCAATAAATGTACAATGTAGAGTCTTTAGTTTTAAACTAACTATAAATCCCTTTTATTTTTTAGCTAAAGACTTTAAATATTAATATATATGTTAGAAGTAAGAAAGAAAAATTGTGTGCTGCTTTTGACCATTTGACCAATATTAAATCGATCAATTGAATGAGATTATATTAAGATTTCACAGTTCCACTAAATTTATAAAAAAAAAAATCAGATTTTAAAATAATATGCTATCTATAAATCTTATGCAGTTGTTAAAACAATAGCATATAGTAAATGTTTACTCCTTTCTTAAATTTATGTACATTCTGTTTTTATGTTTATCAAAATAGCGAATAAAAATTTAAGTAACAGAATATCTTCATAACAACATTTGGTAGGTTCGACTATTAAATTAATATCCCAAACAATCATACATATTTGGAAATTGTAACGCTAATATCTTTTTTTTTATTATTTTTAATAAACAATGATATGCTTTCCAGTAAAACACATATGTATTTTTGTGACATTAATATAACTAAAAAGAGTTATGTCAAGAAACTTCTAATCATTATCAAAAATAAACTACTAAATCATAGTTTAACTATATTGCCTCTGAGAATCTTTTATATTCTTTGTTTGGACTGCTGTCAGTTTGGTTTGTATTAAAACAGCTGTTACTTTTATTTTTGATAGATAAATGTAGCTTACAAATCTCATATATTATTCTTATATCGACTTAAAAACTTTCAACACTTTTGCAGAACTAAATGAAAATAAACATTTCTTTTATAAATCTTCAGTTGTTTATTTCTATTGTGGCAACTGATTTATAAGTCAGTTTATTATTGAATAAATAAACTTTTGATATATATATTTCCAATATGACAAATATAAATGCTAGCTTGTCATATGCAACTCATATATTAATATTTTCAAACATATATATATATATTGTTTTTCTGAAGGTTTGTGATGATGATGTTCTAGCTGTATTTTTATATTGGACTATTTCCATCATCTAATATGTGTGTTGAATGTCTTTAGAAAAGTTTAATTTTTAGTTAAATATTCCAAATGCATTCAACTGTTAGTAATATCACAGCAAACAGGTTAGTATACGCACAACGTTTCGAGAGGTATTTTTCTCCCCTCTTCTTCAGGTGTTGCTGGCCTGACCAGTGACAGTACTAGCATGGGATTCGAACCTGGGTCCTTAGATTCTTGATTATTGGAATTTAAGGTAATGCTCTAACCAACTGAGCCATCCTGCCAAAGGCAACAGTATGTAGTAATTTCATATACTTATCTATGAGGTTCCTCCTGATTTCTCCACTTTTTACTCAGAGCAAAGTTGATTAGTGATTTCCATACATTATGTATAGTCTCACTAGGTTGGCTTATGGGATTTTTTGCCATTGTCATTGCTTCTTTAAATTTTCTTCTTTGTACCTTTTCTTCTTTATCCAATATTTTTGTATTTTCCCAATTGAACGTATGTTCATTGGTCCATACATGGTCTGATACCTTAGACACATCTGTTTTCTCTCTTCTAATCATCAGTTTATGTTCTTGCAAGCACTTTTGAATGGGGCAGCTGGTCTCACCAATATATGTTCTTCCACATTCACATGGTATTTCATAGATGCAGTTTTTTCTTTGCAGCATTTCAAGTTTAGGCTTTGTAGATGTTAGAATTCCTCATAGTGTGGTATGGCTCTGAAAAGCTGTTCTGATGTTATACTGATTGCAGATTTTCCTTAATTTGTCTGCTATTTTTGGAATGTATGGATACACTACAGTACCAATAATTGTCTTTTCTCTTGATGGTTCTTTTTGTTGTCTGTTTAATGTTTTCTTAATAACAGCTGATGGATAACCATTTTTCAAGAGTTTGTTCTATATAGATCTTTTCTTTTTCCAAATCACCAGTTTCTGAACAAACTTCTTTTGCTCTGTTCCACAGTGATAGTATAACTCCATGTTTTGTGTTTCTGGTGTGATTAGATGCTGCAAAGAAAAAACTGCATCTATGAAATACCATGTGAATGTGGAAGAACATATATTGGTGAGACCAGCCGTCCCATTCAAAAACGCTTGCAAGAACATAAACTGATGATTAGAAGAGAGAAAACAGATGTGTCTAAGGTAGCAGACCATGTATGGACCAATGAACATACATTCAATTGGGAAAATACAAAAATATTGGATAAAGAAGAAAAGGTACAAAGAAGAAAATTTAAAGAAGCTGCTCACATGACAATGGCAAAAAATCCCATAAGCCAACCTAGTGTGACTATACCTAATGTATGGAAATCACTAATCAACTTTGCTCTGAGGAAAAAGTGGAGAAATCAGGAGGAACCTCATAGATAAGCATATGAAATTACTACATACTGTTGCCTTTGGCAGGATGGCTCAGTTGGTTAGAGCGTTACCTTAAATTTCAATAATCAAGAATCTAAGGACCCAGGTTCGAATTCGATGCTAGTACTGTCACTGGTCAGGCCAGCAACACCTGAAGAAGAGGGGAGAAAATACCTCTCAATACGTTGTGCGTATACTAACCTGTTTGCTGTGATATTACTAACAGTTAGTGCATATACTAACCTGTTTGCTGTGATATTATTAACATTTGTTTGCTGTGATATTATTAACAGTTGGTGCATATACTAACCTGTTTGCTGTGATATTACTAACAGTTGAATGCATTTGGAATATTTAACTAAAAATTAAACTTTTCTAAAGACATTCAACACACATATTAGATGATGGAAATAGTCCAATATAAAAATACAGCTAGAACACCATCATCACAAACCTTCAGAAAAACACTAAGTATTCGGTATGGACCCGATACTATATTAAGCTTTAGACATTATGAAAAACTATGTCTAAAGCTGGCCAAAGTAGAAAATCATTTAACTTTCCTATGTAAATGTAAATCAGAAAAGATAATTCCTAAAGGTTTGCAACTAAAACCTCCAATTCACTCTCAGAGAGCTGAGAAAATTACTCAGAGAGCAAGTGAAGCTCTGTTAAGAGAAAGAATAAATGCTCAAAGGTTTTCTAAGTATCAAACAATGCATTCAATTAATACTGTAGAATGTCTTCTAAAAAATAAACTTACTGATGATGACTACATGAGAGTTTTTCAAGCAGTAAGAAAATCATATTCTATATTACATGGAAAAATAAAAGAATGTCAAAAGAAGAAACTTGCTAACCTAATGTACCAAGCAATGTAACAGCTTCATCTGTTAAAAATCTAAGTTCTAAACATCTAACAGATACTGAAATTTATGTTCTTGAAAAAGGATTAAACATTGCTGTAACACCATCTAATATCCCCTTATTAGATATAATGGCAGCCACTGAGGAAGTCACTCAAAAATTGCCTTTAGAAGAAGCAGCAGAATTGCACTGGAGAATAAAAAGAACACTTGAGAAGCAACAAAAATTGCAGTCAAACATATCCTACGGGGAGAGGAAAGCAATTAAATCTCTCAAAGCAGATAAATCTATAATTATTCTCCCTGCTGACAAAGGCAATGCAACAGTTGTAATGGATACAACTGATTATATACAAGAACTCACAGCTGGCCAATATAGAAAAGTGGCAAAAGATCCGATACCAAGTACGGAAACAAAGTTACAAGCATTACTCAGAAAGCATTGCAAGTACTTCACTGATTCAGAAAAGAGTAAAATAACATCATATTTCAGCAAAATTCCTCATCTTTATGGTCTACCTAAAATTCATAAGGATCATGTTCCATTATGACCTATTGTTAGTTCTAGAGATTCACCTTGCCAGAATTTGGCAGACACTTTGTAGAATTAATCAAGAACATGAAAATTGAAAGAACTGACTTACTGGTAAGCTTTGATGTGGAAAGTTTATTCACAAATGTACCATGTGAAGAAGCATTGTCTATTGTAAGAAAAAGGTTAAATGATGATAATAGTTTACAAACCAGAACAGCTCTTCCTATTGATAGCATAATGGAACTATTAACTTTCCGTATAAAAACAACCTACTTTCAATATAACGCAGAGTTCTTCCAACAAAATCAAAGAATGGCTATGGGCTCACCATTGTCTCTTCTGATTAGCAATATTTACATGGAAGAACTTGAAACCACAGCCATAAAAACTACTCCTTATCCAACTAAAGTTTGGCTTCGCTATGTGGATGATACATTTGTTGTATGGCCACATGGTGAAGCATTGCTACAAACTTTCTGGACACACATCAACAACATATCCCCTTCAATTAAATTTACAATAGAACCAGAACAAGAACAAAAATTGGCATTCTTAGATGTTCTTGTGACAAGACTCCCTCATGGCAAAATCAAAACTACAGTTTACCGAAAACCTACACATACAGGAAAATACCTAGCCTATACTTCTAATCACACCAGAAACACAAAACATGGAGGTATGCTATCACTGTGGAACAGAGCAAAAGAAGTTTGTTCAGAAACTGGTGATTTGGAAAAAGAAAAGATCTATATAGAACAAACTCTTTAAGAAAAATGGTTATCCATCAGCTGTTATTAAGAAAACATTAAACAGACAACAAAAAGAACCATCAAGAGAAAAGACAATTATTGGTACTGTAGTGTATCCATACATTCCAAAAATAGACAAATTAAGGGAAATCTGCAATCAGTATAACATCAGAACAGCTTTTCAGAGCCATACCACACTACGAGGAATTCTAACATCTACAAAGCCTAAACTTGAAATGCTGCAAAGAAAAAACTGCATCTATGAAATACCATGTGAATGTGGAAGAACATATATTGGTGAGACCAGCCATCCCATTCAAAAGTGCTTGCAAGAACATAAACTGATGATTAGAAGAGAGAAAACAGATGTGTCTAAGGTAGCAGACCATGTATGGACCAATGAACATACGTTCAATTGGAAAAATACAAAAATATTGGATAAAGAAGAAAAGGTACAAAGAAGAAAATTTAAAGAAGCTGCTCACATGACAATGGCAAAAAATCTCATAAGCCAACTTAGTGTGACTATACATAATGTATGGAAATCACTAATCAACTTTGCTCTGAGGAAAAAGTGGAGAAATCAGGAGGAACCTCATAGATAAGTATATGAAATTACTACATACTGTTGCCTTTGGCAGGATGGCTCAGTTGGTTAGAGCATTACCTTAAATTTCAATAATCAAGAATCTAAGGACCCAGGTTCGAATCCCATGCTAGTACTGTCACTGGTCAGGCCAGCAACACCTGAAGAAGAGGGGAGAAAAATACCTCTCGAAACATTGCATATACTAACCTGTTTGCTGTGATATTAATAACAGTTAGTGCATATACTAACCTGTTTGCTGTGATATTATTAACAGTTGAATGCATTTGGAATATTTAACTAAAAATTAAACTTTTCTAAAGACATTCAACACACATATTAGATGATGGAAATAGTCCAATATAAAAATACAGATATATATATATCATTAAACAAATTTACTTCTCATAAAAACAACCATGTTTTTATTCCAATATTTTATCATAATTCACATGTTATATATAACATTATGCACAATACAGAATTATATTAAGCTTTCCAAAATTACTTTATTACTGTACACTGTAATTAGTAACCATCTGATATTTTATAATCTTTTTCTGAAAATAAAAATATATGGAAATACTAAAAATATTTTATAAGTTTTTCATAATAAAGACATCAAATCCTTAAATGATTTTTAAATTTTAATTTATTAAGTGCATGGTCAGCACGTAAGTACATATATATTTAAAGCTATAACCTTAATACTATGCACCTTGAGTGTTCAATTTGCCACTAGAGTGACCTCTGCATATCTTCCCACAAGATTATGATTTAATTAGTGAAGAATTTAACAGCTCTTCATCCTCTCAAATCAAAATGCTTTAGATTTGCCTATATAATTAGAAACTAGGTTGAATATAAGAGTTTCTGCTCTTATCTTTATAAAGTCGTAATCTTGTGTGAAGATTTGCAGAGGTCTCTCTAGTGGCAAATAGAACACTCACAATGCACAGTATTAATGGTATAGCCTTAAATATATATGTAAATGATTTTTAATAGTTTTTTTCTGTGTTATATATGCCAGAATTCTTTTTTTTTTTACTTTAATAATAAATTTAAATAATACTTTTCTAATTTTGAGTTATGATTTTTTTTTCATTCATATAAAAATTAGTTTTCTTATTTTATCTATTTCCACATTTATTTTGACTGACAAAGCTGTTGCAATTTTCAATATTATTTTTATTTAAATTTTTACTTTGAACTATTGTCAATCATAATTTTTTATAAAAATTAAATCTAAGCTTTAAAAAAATGCCTTTAAATAAAAAAAAATTATCAAAAACAAATTTTTCAAATGACTTGTTAAAAACAAATATGAGAATTGCTTCTAATTATCTAAATTTAATTAGGCACTTTGATGTCTTTTTTCATTATTAAAGCAATCTTTATTATATACTATTTTTCTTTTTCTTCTATTTAAAACATATATTCATTTCATATTCATTTATTTTATTTTTATTTATTCTTCAGTAATTGCTTGATTTCAACTAACTTTTTATTACCAGTTAAGTTATTATTCTATCATTTATTAAAGCAAATCTTTCAGTATAATTTTTTATTATTTCACTTTTCTTTTCAACCAAATTTTCAAATTTAACTATTTTTTTAATTCAACTCATTGTACTGAAACATTTACTTTTTCTGCGATAATTTTACTAACTATTTCAGTATTAAAATATATTTGTGCTTTTTTATTATTGTCATAGTTGGCTTTGTCTCATTCTGTATTAGAATTTTTAAATCATTTTGAATTATTCTGGTTTATTTTGTGTTTTGTGATAATTAAAATATTTTTTTCCCAAGATACACTTTCAGTTTATTACATTCATTAAAACAGAAACTAGTAATAAAATGATAGTCTATATTTGTATTAGCTCTGATGTATTTTACAAAGATCTACTTAAATATATAAGAACAGTTTTTATTCTAAAACCATCTATAATAAACAACTTGAATAATTAGTGATCTTGTCCATATCATATTATGTAAATTAAGCAATCAATAAATATTGTCTATTATAATAAATACAAAGCATAAGTAAAATCTTTGTCTATAGCTCACACTTCTTAAAATATAAATGTTTTATCCATGTCTTTAAACTAAGTATATATTATCATCATGTTATTTTTCAACTTTTTTTTTGTTTGAATATCACTCAAATATTTAATTTTACTCACTACATACAAAAAATAAAAATTAAAATAAACATAAGAGCTAACGATTTCTGGATTGATTTTCAATTGAAGAAAAAAACTCAATGTAATCAATTAACAATGAAAAATGTTATTCTGTAATCATACATTTTAAGGTTTTAATACAATTTCTAAGCACAGAAATGATAATGGATGCATTGTAAAAATAAAAAAAATAAAAAAATATCTTTGAAGTGCAATGATTATTTATTTTTTCACAAAATCTTAATGTGGATAGAACTAGGCCTAGCTTGCATAATAGTAGAGTATTAAAAGAATATCAAGTTCTCAGTGCAGATGTGATGATTTAGATATTTAATACTTCTAGTTCAACTGACAATGAGTGTTTGTAAAATGTATCCATAATGAGAAAGAAGTTTTGAGCTTCATGCTGGTAGATTATTGCAGTATATGGAGGTAATAAAATATGCACCACTAAGGAAGGAAATGTGTTAATAACTACAGTGCAATAATTATTCACTCTTATCAAGATTTAAAAGTGGACAAAAAGTAGTTCCTATTTGCATAAGAATAATATAGTGGAAGAGTATTATATTGTCAATGTCAGTATAGAAATCACAGAGTTTTATATCTCTAACTCATTTGGAAAGCAAAGATTATTTATGAATTGCAAGTACAGTGATGGGATATGCACTGGTAGGTGGTTATAATATGGAGGAATTGAAGATAATAGAAATCAAAACCTTTTATATGCTATATTGGTTCCGAATTTAAATATTTTTATAAAAAGTATGTTTTTTTTATAATTTGTAAATTAATTAAAAGTGAAAAGTATAGTAGTTTCTCTATAATCAGTGATAGACCTCACATAGTTTTAGTAACCTACAATTTGAAAAAATCCATTAAATTAACAAGTTAAACGTAAGTTTTGATTCCTAGTGAATCATGTGTCCTCTTTTTTTTTTGTCTCCCTAGATTTAATATTGTAGAAGTTGCATTATTCAATTTGTCCATTAATTATTTTTGTTGATATTAAATTTTAAAATTAAGTGAATCAGAAATGTGTCTTTTTATGTTGAATACATAAGAATAACCATGAATTCAAGTATTCTTATAAATATTTTAAATCAACTGATAGTGAATATCAAAAAAACACTGTATTCATAATTAAAGAAGGAAAATGAGACAATTATAGTTATTAAAATTTATTATCTTCAATTTAAGATTTGAAATACAGGCATTGGAGCTTAATTGTAAATATAAAGGATGGCAATAATATTGGCATCAACATGGGATTTGGACTTTCCATTATCAGATTTTCAATGGTATGTATGGCTGAAGAGTTGAGGTTGGAGTAGATTAAAGCCAGTCTATTAAAGTATGAATATTTGCTATCTTAATATAACCTGAGCACTGATTATATATGTGTGTGTGAGATGTTAATCTGGACCAACTGATAAGTACTGGTTCAGCATGAAATATGTATATTAGTGATTATTTATCTTTTCTACATGTGTGTGGTCATGTGTATCAGTAGTATGAGATAGTATGGATAGTTGAAGGGTGCTTAAAAATCTGTGTTCAAATCCCCTATATTTATCTTCAATTTATTATATCTTTAATGCAATAATAATAATATATTGTCAATAAATGACAAAAAATAAATAAAATTTTTATTTAGCATTTTTAAAAAAATAACATTGATAATACATTATGATTACAAACAGTATTCTGTTCAGGCATGTGCAGTAATAGAGTGGTATGCTCTAGCATTAAAAGTTTCCGAATCAAAACTATTCTGATTTTCAAGGGCTTTAATATCACATGATCTCATGAGCAAAAAGCATTGGCTTATAGTTTATTTTTTTAAAAGTTTTGTCATGTTATTTGAATATATTTGCATACATTTCCTTAAATATTTTCAAACTTTTTGTTTTAATCAATGCCTCTCTCATTTAACTTCACTATATCATAATTATCCACCTTTATAGAAAAATCCAGACTACTTTCTTTCATTCTGTATGCATTTTGTAAATAACTTTCACTCTTAAACAGTACATGATGACCATTTCATATGCTTACACAGTTTTTCAAAACAGTAATATTTCTCTCAGTAGAATAATGTCACCCAGTGCAATACATAGTAATCAATGGTTCCTAAAAAATTTGTACATCAAAATCATAACTAATGCCTATTCATCCAATATCTACATACTAGATTTTAGCTTGTGGCTTTCATCAATGAGTAGCACTGCTAAAGGATTACATTAGATCCAAATAGCTAGATGCAGTCCTCTCAGATCTAAGCTCATCATTGATGAAAGCCACAAGTCACTAGTTACAGATTTTGATGCACAAATCTTGTGGCCTTTATTGATTATGGGGCTTTCACTAGGTGGCATTACTGCATGCAGAGTTGTTATTGTTTTAATTTTCACTCTTCAGTTGAAGTAAAGATTTGCAGCTCAAAATAGCATATGTATGAAAATATCAGATACTCAGAATCCAAATGAAAAAAGAGAAATTTTATTTAGTCAACTTTTGTCATTAAACTATTTTCATAACCCATAGTTAAATAATTAAGAGTTAAAGTGATAAAAGCAACTGTGTCACATTAAAATCACTTCAATCAATTGAGTGTATCCGTTAATATTTGGAAGTTAAAAAATCACATGATGTTCTAAGCAAGTGACCATACAATTATCACTAGGTGCTAAATAGATAATGATAAAAAGTATAAAACAATGAGAGGTGTTTATAAATGGTCTAACAGCAATTCTTCTCACCTTAGTCTAGATACATTTACTATGAACTTGACAATTAATGAGCAATAGATTATATAGTGCTATAATAGCGTCCCAGATTGGTTTTTAGTTTTTGTCATCATTAATAAGAACTTAGACTCAAATCTGGAACTAATGCAGTTATGAATGTAGCTAGCATCCTTTATATTCTATTTAGAACTTCTCTTGAAAACATAAGATTTCACGTGTAATCACGTGATACTTTTTTATCTAAATAATGATTTAGTAATGCAAATTGATTTATTATGTCTTATTGCACAATTATCACCATTCGCTTATATCCAAGAAAAAAATGTATGCATATATGTTTCAGATAATTTTCTAAAACGGACAAAAGTTTAAAAAATATGTGAAGACCTTTTGTTCCTATATAATGTTGGGCGTTAAAATATGATCAAATAATTTTACTATTATAGCAACACATTTAAAAAATTTTAAATAAACCTTACCTGGTGTACTGTCAAAAAAAATATTCAATTAAAAAAATAAAATTAATATCCACAACATTATATTTATATAACATATAATAGGTAAATAAATATTAATAGATATAGTATTTTATCTTTTTAAAAACATTACCGAAAAGTTAGACATTTTAATAAGTAAAAAGCAAGATTGATTAAATTGTGTTTGGAATTTAAAACTGCTAATCTCACTCTGCAATTTTTCAACTTTCAAACTATAAATCAACCTATGGATATTTGTCAAGCTTAAACAGAGTAAAACAAATTTTTAAAACTGATTTTATGTTGCTGTTTAACGGTTTCATAAATTTGAAGAATTTGAAATTAACATCATATATTTTTGTACTGTATGTGTGAACTTTCTTAATGAAAATGTTTATAACATACACGTAATTTGTCAAATTAATTCACAATATGTCTGAATTGCAGTCCACAATCTCATAAGCTCTTAACCAGTGAAAAAGGCTGGTGGGTGATCTCTCTTAATATATAAACATACTTATTTGCAAAAATACATTCTACTCATCAGATGACTTAAAAGTTTAAACACTGACTCTCCCACCAGTAATGTAGTCCAATTTCTATTTAAATACTTTTAATATATCAAGATTTAACTTCATTAGCTTAATATGAGATATTAAATTCTCAAGTCTAAATGGATTTACAATTGATAATCAATATAAATTCAATAGTGAGAATTATTTGCAGATTTGCAGTAATAGAAATAAGAGTATTTCTTCTTATTTGAGTGCATAAATTTTTAATTGATAGGCAAATTCCCACTGTTTCTATATGGAAAGATTAATAAATATAGTGTATTGCAAGTAAGTCACTATGAAACATTTAGAATTTCCATTAAAAGTTTTAATATATTGTGGATTTGACTTTTAACTCGTTTAATCTTTAAAACCAACCAGTATGCAATCATCATATTTACACAAAAAGTCCAACTACTACTTCTGGTGGGAGAGAAAGATATGTAAATCTTTAGACATCTAATATTTTTCATTAAGAACAATATATAATAAGAGATAAGAATAATGTTGATTTCTTTAACAAAATTTATGAAATGTTTAGGGATTCTAAAAATTAATTTAATTGCTTATTGTCTTTCAAGCTTATTAATTAATCATTATGAATACATAAATACATATTTAAAAGCATAAAAGGAGATCATCGAAAATATTTCTACAATTATTAAAATACTACATATCTTTGAGTGGTATATATACATTGATCTGTAAATATCAATGTACTGCAGTGTCCATTGTTAGCTTTATTTTAGCATTAATAGATAAACATTTTTATATAAACCAATTTTGATATTATTACAATTAGCCAATTGACAATGACATTTAATGGACACCCTAAATGGCAATACAAAATTTTCAATAACTATTAGGGTGAGTCAAAAATTATCCACACTCTAGCTGAATTTATTTTAACCAACTTTCAGAAAAGACAAGTACATCATTTTTAAATAATATACTCCTGAAATTCAATACATTTTGTCTATCATAACAAGCCTTCATATTCAATCATCATAGTCTTCACCCAAATAGATGTGAATATTTATTACGCATAGAACTATTTTCAGGGGACAAGTGATAGAAAAGATCATTATTATAAAAAAATGCTTCAACATTTCAAAACTATGTTTTTGGAAAGTATCAGTAGTCTGAGAAGAAATATGCAGATACACATTGTCATGATATTATTGTACAAATTTTAGGTTCCTACTCTTAAATAAGCATTTTGCTGTAATAAAAACTACTAATGGTTGGACACTGTTTTTGATAATGTTCCAATTCTGGTTTTAAGAATTCCTAAAAACTGTAAGCATCAATTTTCCTGCTAGTGATTGACTTCTGATTTTTTTCTTGATCAGAGACATGTATTTATTCCACACTCTGTTCATTTAAATATTTTTTTCATGACAACTTTTTTCATAATGATCATGAAGTTTTTGATAAATATCAGTACAAAGCACATATTCATGCCACAAAAATGAGTCACTGCATGCTACTTCATGCAAATCATGAGTGGGTAGCCATTATTTCTTGCTTTACAGTCACATTTGAACTGATGTAATATATTCAAAGGTTACACAGAAGGTACTGAGAAAATAGTGATCTCATTTAAAAAAACAGTAATAAAACAGTATATTCAATAGAAGTTTTGCTAAAATCAGAATGCCGATCATTTTTGACTCATTCTCATATAAAAAATTATATATCATACTGTACAAAAGTCAATTTTTTAGTTCTAAAAAATATATAAAAATTTTATATTACTTTCTTTTTAAAAAATCCATTTTATGTAAACAATTTATTCATTAAACAATTTTATGCGGCAATAAAAAAATTCACACATAAATTTATTTTTAAAATGTAAGTTTATCACTCACATATTCATTATAAACATTTTTTTACAAATCTTTTTAATTTATGAACCCATTTTTCCAGATATATTAGATATTAATCATTTTTAGTTAAAATAAAAATAAAATAATTGTATAAAAATAATTTTAAATAGACCTACAAAATGATCATAGAATATGAGCAAAACATTATTTCATTTATTGGATAAAATATATCTATTATCGATTATATATATCAACCATATATAAAGATGGTACCACTTTTATTGTTAAAGGAGGTTGCCTTGACTATAGGTTGAGATTGTTGATACCTTAATTAACATCTTGAATGGTGGTATCATGAAAGCCACTAGCGGCAGCTGATTCATTGAAATTTTGTTTTCTTTTTAAATTGTGGAAAAACTATAAGTATGACATTTACAAAAAATTCCAGAAGTTGCTTCTGCTTGAGTTCATTTTTAACCTGATATATCACATATTAAAATTGGATAAAATTTGAATTTTTTATTAATATTTTTATTAATAGGTTAATTTAATTTTTTGTCTTTTCTGCTCAGTTTACTAGATTGCATGAAGAAGACAAAGGCATAATATTATTATCAGACAGACTTGTTACTAAAAGGGATTAAAAATACCCTAATGATTCTAATTTCAAGCCCTTCATCTCTTAAAAATTGAATTTCAGTGGTTGTAAATATTCAATTTTAATTTTTTAATTATTTGAATAATATTATTTTAATTTTTTTAATTATTTGATAAATGATATAATTTATTAATATGTTTGCATTTGTATTGGTATGTCTGTGTAGTATATAAATTATACAGTATATAAATTATATGTGTATTCAAGTATAACAAAAGTGTTTTTATGTACAATGTAATTTTGGGGCTCTGATCCAAGTTTGAGGCAACCTTATTTTATAGACATAATGATTCTCAAAAGATTTAATAATTTATTACTTTGTTTATATTTGTATTAGTATTTTTGTATTTGCACTTGCATGTGTGTGCTTGTATAATGAGTCATGATTTTTATATATAAAATTAAAGTATTATAGAGCAGTGCAATGTAAATTTTAAGATTGATTTCCAGATGTACAGAATGTCATAGTTGATAAAGCAATCACAAAATTTACTGGACATAGTACCATGTAGACATATAAACTCATAAAACCAATAAAGAGAGGTTTCAAGTGGTAGGTATAGTGATAGAGACAATGATTGTGTATACCACATTGAATTGTACAAGGCAAAAAATCAAATTCTCATTCTTGCCTAAGCATTGGTACTCATAATGTGGAGTCAGTAGTTTTGCCACATCTTGCATCACATTATTTTCAAGTCTATAGCTAGAAAATCACTATATAAAAATAAATTATATTTCTGTGGGACAATAAAAATAACAAAATAGTATCACTGATTGCATAAAAAATATAAACATCACTGGTGTACACAAAAAATTTAAAATGAGATGAAACTCATTTTATTATTGATACAAACAATAGACTTCAATTCCTAGTTTTTGATACACAAGAATCCAATTGCTATGATGTCAAATGCATATTCACCTTCTGGAAATAATTTATTTTGCATCTTTTGTTAGGATGAATTTTTTTGTTATAGACATTTTAAGATGTGTTAACTTTTGGAGTACAAGATAAAAATGATGAATTCTTATGCAACAATTTTCGTAGATTCTAATGTTATGGATTATTTCAGGTAAGAAGTATTATATATGTTTTGAATGAGAATTTTGTGAGGAATACAAAGAAATTATCAATGAAGATGTAATTTAAACTTAATTAATAATAAATTAGAAATTATGAGCAAACAATAATTTTAGATGTTGAAATATCTTTTTTTCTTACTTTTTAGTGGTAATCATTATTTGTCTTAGCTTTATTGTTTCCTTAGTTTTTTTTTATTTTCTGACAATATATAGCACTTTACTTTAACATTATTAAAATTGAAGTTATTGTGAAATTTTTGTCTGCTGTCAGTTTTTTTAAAAATTCAATATGGTGCCAAAAACCACTAATATAGTTAAGAGTTGATTTTTATCATCTATGTTTATAAACCTAACAAAGTCTTGAGTAATTGTTTTTATTGTCTTAATAAATATATACTTTATATGGAATTTGAAGGTTAAAAATGACTATTTATTAGTCTGCTTTAAAAATAGGTTATATTTGTCTGATTAATAATGTTTATTTGAACTTCTTTGAATTATTAATCTCATACTCCTTGGTCAAGTTGTAAACTTTACTACCTATATAAATATATCAGAACTTACATAAAATGGTATCACTTTTATTGTTAAAAAGGCTGTCTTTACTTCAGTTTGAACTTGTTGATAGCTTAAACATTGATTGCTATTATAAATAATTCATATTTACAAATATTAATTTGTTATAGTTTGCCTACTGAGCATATATCAGCAAACACAACAAATTATTAAATAAAGTTTATTATGATGATGTAAATGTAAAGCTAAAATTATTTATTAAAATTTTCTTTTGGTTAAGTTATATATTTAGATGTTCACTCTTACACCTATATATGTTAAATGACTTTTTAACACCATGATAATAGTACAAGTAATAATTATAAGTGAATGAACCATACAACCTGTTTTATAAAATGGTAAGATTCTGATTAATGTCAATACATAAAAGTTCCACTGTCTTTTAATTACTTCACATGAAGAAAATTTACAAAAAAATTATTGGATTAATGATATTCTTAAAACAGTAATTCTAAAAAAAATGGGGGGAAATGTCTGTAGTTTATTTAGCATAATAATTTGTAATGAATCATGGTAAGATTTCACACTGTAATTAATGTTAAGTAACAATTATTTATGTAATCTTTTTAAAAAAAAGATTAAGTGGTCATTTAAATTCCTAATTACTCCACATGAAAAATAATCCTTAACAATACTATTTATTTTCTTGGGTAGCAACAGATATATAAATGCATAATACACCAATTCACATAGCAAATTAAATTTTTCCAGCCTTCTTTTTTTAAAACATAATTATTTCATACAACAAATTATTATTATGCTTTATCTTTGGGAAATTATTAATTCACTGACCCGTGTATTAAACATATTTGTGTATTAACTTAGATGCTGTCAATAAACATTTTAACAAAAAAAATTTTTTAGAACAGTCAAAAAACATTTCATTTTAGTTACTAGTTCAGGTTTTCCTCTCAACTAAGTTATTTTTAAAGTAAACATCAAATTTCTTATTTTAAATCTTTATATTGTTGTTACAAAAAGCATTTTTAAAATATAGATATTATTCTTTAAAAAAAGATATATTTACTGTAAAAAGCAATGTTAACTGAAGGATTGCTATATATCATATATATAGAGAGAAATAATAGATAAGAGAATAAGCTTGAAGTGAAAACATGGGAAAATTTATAGCATTTGTTTGCTGATGTAATTTTTGAGATCATTACATAGATACTATTGTTATTAATACAGACAAAATATATACCTTTTACTTAAAAGACAATTATTGCATTTTAATTGGAGTTTATTACAATAAAATCAGCATCATAAACGATATGTCTAATTTTAATTTCAATAGCAGAATATTTTTAAAATAAAATAGTAGCAATAATTTTAAATCTCTTTTTTTTAAATAAAATTTATTTTATTGTTTCAAAAATAATTATTATAATAATATATTTTTAATAACAAATATTACTTTTAAAATATTTACAATTTAAAATTTATATGATATTCTTGCATTTATACATTTATATACACGTGTTAGAATATTATTTATTATTCACCAAAACTTGTTGATTTTTAAATGTGTGAATAGATAAAACTTTATTGTAGCTTTTACTAAAATATTCATGTCTTTAAATTTATAATTAAGTTTATAATAAAATACTAAGATTAATGCATATTATGTTTTTTAATATGAAAATAAAAATAAATTTGGTATTACTTTTAAAAAGATAAAAATAAAAAACAAATCATGAATTGGTAGATTGTATTTGTGTGTCTATAATAAGTCCAAATTTAAAACAAAATATTACTTGAGGATTTTAAACATTTATTAATACATAAAATTATGACCATATATTTTTTTGTATAATAATGTGTATTCAAATCTAATTCAGGATGGTGCAATATATATATATATAATGATAGAGAAATTTTTTCTACTAGAAAAACGACATCAAAAATCTAGTTGAATCTTATGTTAAAATTTTGAAGTTTTGTAAAAATTTTAATGTTATTTGTGCAGCAGTGGGGAAAATATTTACTATGAATGCATTTATTTGATATTACACATAGTAAATTTTTTTAATAGAGCAATATATATATATCATACATTTAAATATTTTTATATATAGCAATATATATATATCATACATTTAAATATTTACATATGTAATGCTTATAAATAGATATTAAACTGGGGAGCAGAAGATCACTAAATAAGACCAATGGCACCTATAACCAGACAGGTTATACAAGGTTTAACCTGCAGCCACATTTTCAGGCTATAGAACTTATCTGCTTCTAAATTCAAACCCCTGTCATCCAAAGCATTTCTATTTGTTTTGAGGTGAAACCTGATGCCAGATAATAAAAAGTTATAATTAGCATGCCAGGATGACTGGTAAACAATTTAGCACTTGATTAATCCCTAACTAGCTCTTTTATTTATTTGTAGAAAGACAAACTATAGTAGACCTCTTAATGCTTACACTTAACTAAAGACTGTCTATTAGTGGCATAATTATTAAAGAGAACTGACCAAAGAATAACTTAGTAAACAAACAATTTATTTTAAAACACTTCTAATTAAAATATGATATTAAAGAATAATATAATAAAAAAATATATAAATTTTTTTAAGCATACTTTTAGTAAAATACATGATAATAAAGAATAATACAATTAAACATTATAGATCTGCATGTGCACATACAGACACACCTTGAAATATAAATTCACTACTCGAAGGAAAGCTTTGCATATATTAATTAAAATATATTATGGTAAGCTTTATTTTAGATGATAATTAAAAGAGGCACTTAAAGATTTCTATGGCTATCAAACTCTAACAAAATCTCTTATTTCAAACAGGATCAGTTCATGGAATAAGGAAATTCATAATTGACTAGGATTTTTGCTCTTTATACTTCTGGAAATATGACTCCTCTCTTTCTTCTATTGTTTTGGTCACCAACGAGTTGGATTTTTGAAGTTCAGTAATAATTTTGGCTCCTGAATGACTTTCACATTTCTGAGATAGACATTCCTTGATTATTCAGATTATTACATGGGCATGACTTCTAGATAGAGGATTTCTGATGTTCTAGAGAACTGGGCCTGGAGACTAGCTGCACACTCTGAGGACTGTCTAGAACTGCATGGTATTAGATCGTTCTCCAGTAAGTGTGAAGATATCTAAACACATTCTGGGGATGCTAATGGCTTTTCCCATCTTCTCTTCTCTGGAGCTCTTCCACAGTAGGAATATGAATATGTTGGCACTATACAGTAATAAGTCTTAATCTTGATGATTAATGTGCATGAAAAATAAAGAAGAATCATAAATCAAGAGTCAAGAATAATAATGAATGGATTTTCAGTCCTTTTATATGATTCCTCTTTATTGTCTCTCTACTTATCACTTTGATCTTGTTTAATTAATTTATAAATTTTATTAATTAAATCCCCATTGTGTTTTAATCTGCATATTTGCATACATTAATCTGGCCTTCGGATAAGATATCATCTTGAATTATTTTCCATTGTTTCCATTTGCTGCAAATTATAGTTATTATTTCTTTTCTTCTTTTTATCACTGAGCAATCTTTAAATGGATTTAAGTTTTATATGCTTTCCTTTTACATTTTAATTCAGTTTTTATTTTTACATACATACATTTTTTTTAAGTTTTTGAAAAAAGAAAACTCTATTTTTAACCTTTTACTTAGTTAAACCCACCCCCTCTATTTGCTCTTTAATTAGCAAAACTTGATTATAACAAGATGAGTGCCTTGTCTTTCGGTGATCTGTGCTTTTTTAAAAAAAAAAATTAAACATTTTCTAAATTATATTTTTCTTAAAACTTTTCTAAATTATATTTCTACTTCTTAAAACTTTAAGGATTTCTTTTATGAATTTTAATCCGAGTATTTAATAATAAATGATTTGCAGTATTGTTATATTTTAAATTTTAATTTTGAAATAACATTAAAACTAATTATATAATTTGTACAAATTATGAAACATGTAGTGCTGTTCACTAGCAGTACAATATATATATATATATATATATATATATATATATACACTCATTTACATGTTTTCGCATATTTATTAAATGTTAACTTTTTAATTTAACAAAAACATATTCTATAAATGTACATAATATGTTTTAAGATATTTTATAAATAATATATATATATATATATATGTCCACAGATGGCGTCCTACCAAGACTGCCAATCAAGTGTATGTTTTGTTTACATAAACGTCAGAGTAGTTAGTATTCACTATCTCTAACTATAATTCCACTTTCAGATCATGATTTCAAGCTATTTGCTATCGTCAGTGAAAGACAGGAATAAAGAAACTAGATCTGAATACAAACTCTGAGCATTTATGAAACAATTTCTATTCAGCTTGCAAGCGTGAATTTTTTAGACACGTAATGTCTTCAAACTCAGCATAGCAAACCAGATAGCTACATGGGTCTGATCTCAGTTCAGCATCACCACATAGTAGAAGCCTCTGCAATCTATATCATTGCAAGAAAGATCTCAAAGGTACATTTATGATAAACAAAAATGCAAGTTAAAAAACTTGCTAACGCTTGTATTTATGTCCACAGATGGCGTCCTACCAAGACTGCCAATCAAGCATATGTTTTGTTTACATAAACGTCAGAGTAGTTAGTATTCACTATCTCTAACTATAATTCCACTTTCAGATCATGATTTCAAGCTATTTGCTATCGTCAGTGAAAGACAGGAATAAAGAAACTAGATCTGAATACAAACTCTGAGCGTTTATGAAACAATTTCTATTCAGCTTGCAAGCGTGAATTTTTTAGACACGTAATGTCTTCAAAGTCAGCATAGCAAACCAGATAGCTACATGGGTCTGATCTCAGTTCAGCATCACCACATAGTAGAAGCCTCTGCAATCTATATCATTGCAAGAAAGACCTCAAAGGTACATTTATGATAAACAAAAATGCAAGTTAAAAAACTTGCTAACGCTTGTATTTATGTCCACAGATGGCGTTTTTTAACTTGCATTTTTGTTTATTATAAATGTACCTTTGAGGTCTTTCTTGCAATGATATAGATTGCAGAGGCTTCTACTATGTGGTGATGCTGAACTGAGATCAGACCCATGTAGCTATCTGGTTTGCTATGCTGAGTTTGAAGACATTACGTGTCTAAAAAATTCACGCTTGCAAGCTGAATAGAAATTGTTTCATAAATGCTCAGAGTTTGTATTCAGATCTAGTTTCTTTATTCCTGTCTTTCACTGACGATAGCAAATAGCTTGAAATCATGATCTGAAAGTGGAATTATAGTTAGAGATAGTGAATACTAACTACTCTGACGTTTATGTAAACAAAACATACGCTTGATTGGCAGTCTTGGTAGGACGCCATCTGTGGACATAAATACAAGCGTTAGCAAGTTTTTTAACTTGCATTTTTGTTTATCATAAATGTACCTTTGAGGTCTTTCTTGCAATGATATAGATTGCAGAGGCTTCTACTATGTGGTGATGCTGAACTGAGATCAGACCCATGTAGCTATCTGGTTTGCTATGCTGAGTTTGAAGACATTACGTGTCTAAAAATTCACGCTTGCAAGCTGAATAGAAATTGTTTCATAAACGCTCAGAGTTTGTATTCAGATCTAGTTTCTTTATTCCTGTCTTTCACTGACGATAGCAAATAGCTTGAAATCATGATCTGAAAGTGGAATTATAGTTAGAGATAGTGAATACTAACTACTCTGACGTTTATGTAAACAAAACATACGCTTGATTGGCAGTCTTGGTAGGACGCCATCTGTGGACATAAATACAAGCATTAGCAAGTTTTTTAACTTGCATTTTTGTTTATCATAAATGTACCTTTGAGGTCTTTCTTGCAATGATATAGATTGCAGAGGCTTCTACTATGTGGTGATGCTGAACTGAGATCAGACCCATGTAGCTATCTGGTTTGCTATGCTGAGTTTGAAGACATTACGTGTCTAAAAAATTCACGCTTGCAAGCTGAATAGAAATTGTTTCATAAACGCTCAGACTTTGTATTCAGATCTAGTTTCTTTATTCCTGTCTTTCACTGACGATAGCAAATAGCTTGAAATCATGATCTGAAAGTGGAATTATAGTTAGAGATAGTGAATACTAACTACTCTGACGTTTATGTAAACAAAACATACGCTTGATTGGCAGTCTTGGTAGGATGCCATCTGTGGACATAAATACAAGCGTTAGCAAGTTTTTTAACTTGCATTTTTGTTTATCATAAATGTACCTTTGAGGTCTTTCTTGCAATGATATAGATTGCAGAGGCTTCTACTATGTGGTGATGCTGAACTGAGATCAGACCCATGTAGCTATCTGGTTTGCTATGCTGAGTTTGAAGACATTACGTGTCTAAAAAATTCACGCTTGCAAGCTGAATAGAAATTGTTTCATAAACGCTCAGAGTTTGTATTCAGATCTAGTTTCTTTATTCCTGTCTTTCACTGACGATAGCAAATAGCTTAAAATCATGATCTGAAAGTGGAATTATAGTTAGAGATAGTGAATACTAACTACTCTGACGTTTATGTAAACAAAACATATGCTTGATTGGCAGTCTTAGTAGGACGCCATCTGTGGACATAAATACAAGCGTTAGCAAGTTTTTTAACTTGCATTTTTGTTTATATATATATATATATAATAAAGTTATTGTATGTTTTTGTAAAGAAATAATGTAATACCATTGTTTTTTTAGATCTGAAGAAAACTGCTAGGCAGTTGAAGGTATTGTAAGGAAATTAAATAAAGTATATAATAGATCACTAGGAGAAATGTAGTTTTTTTTAAAGATTTGATTTTATTAATGTATAAAGGATGGAAAATGTGTTAAACATTTTGTAAGGATAATTATCCACATTTTCAATCCTGTTATACATTATTAAAATGTCTTTAGACAATTCACATCTATAATCTTAATTTCAATTTCATCATAATTAAATAGCTATTACTATTAACAGTCTAGCATTTTTATAAAGGTTATTATAAATTCTCATGTAGCTTAGTACTTGTATTGCTTATATTTAATACATCTTTTATAAAATGTTGTAAGAAGTAAACTACTCATGACACACTCTTCAATAAAAAAAAAACATTTTAAAGGCATGGATGGTTCACCTATGTTTAGAGCTTACATTTTAAATAAATAAATGTGTATCAACCATATTTGAATCTTATTGTTATTCTGAATTTTCAATTGGTATATTACTTGCAGTGAAATTTATTAATGGTATATATGTAAAAATAGATAATATATACAATTTAAACACTTATAAAGTGGATGCCAACAATTCTTCCCACATATGTCACATTATCAATTGTTATATATATATATATATATATATATATATATATATATATATATACATATATATAAATTATTAATCAATGTCTTGTATTGTTTTGAATAGTTATATATACTATATATATATATATATATATATATATATATATATATATATATATATATATATATATATATATATATATATGCAAATTTGATTTAGTGTTGTGGATAATTAAAAATGAGAGAGTTTCTCTCTCCTATGATATATAATCTGAACTTGTTCAAGTAATATGCTGATTTAAAATTCAACATAGCAAAAATGGCAAGCTCTTAATTTAGGCACAGTCAATAAATATATTGGTTTTTTTAAAGAACAAACTCTAAGCATAAGTGATCTATTGACAGGAGAGTGTGGGTCTATTTCTATAGGGCATGTGTGAAGAGTAATTGCCTATCACAATATTTCACAAATGAATAAATTATTATATTATCAGTTATTAATAAAATTCTGTAAAGCTTTATTTCTTTTTTGCATGCTTTACAATGCTTTATTTAGTTTGAAATTTCAACTATCTAGCAGTCTGCTTTAGAGCTATGTATTTTCTTTTTAGTTTAAATTTACATAACATATTTATCCTCAAGCTATAGTGCTATATTACTTTTTAATTCATTCAATGGCTTTTTTATGTTTCTTGCATTTGTTTATGTTAATAAATCTCTACATAAATTTTATTTTAAATAGAGGTGATTTGAACTCAGACCTTCAAGCGACCTTTAACTATCCACATTATTTCATACTACTGATACACATGACCACACATGTGTGTGTTCATGTGTATCATGTATGTGGTCATGGGTATCAGTAGTATGAGATAGTGTGGATAGTTGAAGATTGCTTGAAAGTCTGAGTTCAAATCCCCTATATTTACAATTAAGTTCCAGGTATAAGAATGCCTGTATTTCAAATCTTTTTTTGGGGGGGAAGGGGGGGGGAGGATTTTTCACAAAGATTTGTTTATTTTATAGTATAAATTATCTAGGAGTTGAAAATGTTAATTAAATTGAGCTTTGTAAAAAGTGCAAAGAAATATTTTGTAAAAATTTATTAATATAAATAGTGCAAGAAGAATTAAAATCTATAGATTTATCTTCATCAAATACTAAAAGTAGATAATTATGTTCCTTTATAAAGAACTATTAAGATTATTATACCTATGTACAAGATATAACCAAATAATATTTATTGTGGTTCAGTTTTAAATCACAAATTTCAATAACATTCTATATGAAGCATGGGTGACCTTTTCATGCAGCAGATATTAGATGATATTGCTCACCATAAATTGAGTTATATTATTGGAAAAAAACTATAGAGAAATCAGATATTGGTGAGAAAGAAACATTAAACTTTAATAAAAAGTTATTACTTTAGTTAAATCAGGATGTATGTGTGTCATAAAAAAATAAAGAGATGTATACCTGTTGTATATACTTGATTAAAATATCTAAATCTGAATATAAAATTAGTGAATGAACAAGAACAAAGGATGAGTAATAAATACCTTATTTTTTTCTGTTAAAGAGAAATGTAAAATTTTATTTAAAAATATATTTGTAACAAAAAAAAGTTTAGCATTAGAAGTAAAAATTATAGATTCAGTATCCTTAGACGTATGTCACACACACACACACACACACACACACACCAGTGTTGAAGATTGAATTATATTTTAATTGTATTATTTGTGTTTATATTTAATGAATTGCCATTTATCTGAACATCCAGATTAACATAATATATTAACTGGCAGTAATAAGTCTTTAAAATAAAGCAAAAATAATATACAAAAAATTAAATGCATGTATATATTTATCGAAAAAAATTGCATAACAAAAAGAAGTAATTCATAAATTAAATAATAGTAATAAGTATTTGAATTGTAATTTCAAATGATAACAATTTTATATAGAGGAAATATTTATAATTTTATTCAAAAATGCCAGGAATAAGTTTTGAGTCCTATTTTCCCTTGAAATGGTCCATAAAAAATATTTCAAGTTTGATTGGGAAAGTTCTGATATATTACTAAACATCATATGATTACTATTCCCTATACTTACACAAGCTGTTCAAACTGAGACACCATCATACAGTAGTGACATCCAGTGGAAGCTCAACAGTGGATGCAAAAAGGTTTGTGCATAAAATCCCTATTTAGTGCCTACTCATGCATTATTCTCAGACTAGTGTGACTTTTATCAGTAAAGAGCCTTGGATCTGAGACCACTGCACCTAAGAATTTTATACACACATCTTCTTGCATTCATTGGTTACTCTGGTTTGGAAGACACTATTGTATAGAGAGTTTTTGCATCCGTTTTTTCTTGATGTATTCCTCTCTTCTTTTTTTTAAATTTTGCATTTGATCTCAAGCAGTAAAAGGTACTCCACTTTGGCACAGTGGTAGGGTAGTGGACCGTGAATTTCCAGATCCATGGATCACAATCAAGCTATCACTTTTCAAGCCCACACTTTTTGAACTTGTAAGTAATAAATCATTTGGTTAATAATTTTAAAAAAAATAATCCATAAAATATTTGATTTATCATTTTAAGGATATTACTTAAACATGAAATTCACACCTTTTTGCTCTTTAAAAGTGTACATTTTCATTTTTAATGTAGTCAGTTTTGTTTGTTTGTTTGTTGTTCTTGTTTGTTTTTTTTTTTTGCAAAAGAAATGAAGAGTTTGATATTTTGCTCTCATAACTGCCTCTCAGTTTTTATCTCATTGATAAATAAAAAAAAAGTTTTTTTTATTAAAATTAATAATCATTTTGCAACTTTTTTGACAAATAAATATATACATTTAATTTCTTGTGGATTAATTTCTTTGTTGCTTTTTTCTCTAATGTGTCGTCTGATTTATAAGACCACAGAACTGTATTTTTAAACAAACCAGCCATACAAATATGTAAAAGGATAAATTTGCTTATAAATAAAGTTTCTTTTTAAAATTGAGTATTAAGCTACTATATTTTGTATTTTATTTAATGTTTACTGGCATTTACAATATGTAAAGAATATGTCTACAATGCTTTTTGAACAGAAATTATGAATTAGAACCCTCTACTAATATTATAGTAAAGTGGGTAAATATATACATAATCTATATATCTAGAAGTTAATTTTATTTTTTATTTGAAAATGTAAAAATGAAGTATTGGCAATTATTAAATGAGTTGTTTTTATAATCAATAGGCATATATACAATAATATTCTGGACATTTCTATTTTTCATATAAACTTATCATTATATATACACACATATATATATATATATATAATTATATGAATGAATAAAGAAGTAATATTTACTTGATCTCAAAATGACAAATGGAATTTACAATAATTAAAATATTGATTTTACATTCACAAATATATTCTCTTTAGATAACAACGAATTCAATTTCAATTTACATAAAACGAAATATTTGAGCTAAATATGCATGTAACTTAAGCAGTTATATAATTTAATTTATTAAAAAGCTGAACACAAAACTAAAAAACAATAAGATATATATATGTCGTATTCAAAAAAAAAAAAAACGAAAACTCATTAAGCAGTTTTTATGAACTAAAAATAAACAAATCAAAAATAATTTATATAATTATTTTTCAATGACTAAAAACAAAATAATAAAAAACTTTTAAAAATAAGTTTTAATGATCATTTAAAAATAATAAAATAATAATAATAATAATAATAATAATAATAATAATAGTGAGTCATTTAGAAAGTTAAAAATGTGATAGATAATTTTTAAAAAAATCTAAAAAAAAAAAAATTGTAGCAATTAAAAAAAAAAAAAAAACAAATGAAAAAAAAAAACGACTTAATAAAAAGAATAGTCTTAAAATTACTTAATCTACCACGTTTTTTTTATTATTATAGTATAATATTAATAAAAACAGTTTTTTTTTTAAATAGATCGCTCATATTTGCAATGTATATGCGCGTATATATGATTGTTACGCATATACTTCATTGTATAAATATCTAAGATTAGAACGTCATTTGTCTTTTTTTAGTGATTTATGGTGATTAATTTTGAAAATAATTCAATGATTAAAAAAAATGCTAGCATTAGAAGTAGATAGATTGGTCGTGATCCATGTGCCTTCAGCTCTAAAATCTGTCCATCTACCACTGTTCTACACATGCAGGGCATAATTAGTTTTAATTATTTTATGTAAAATGAATGAATGACTTATAAAATCTACACTAGAATTATATTTGTTAGTATTATAACTGAAGATGTCTATACGTTTATTGCATAATAAGTACTCTTATTTACAGTAAAAATAATTTTATAAGTAAAATATTTATTATCACAAATGTTTAAAATCTTTATTTAAAATGATATATATATACAGACACAATATATATCATATTATTACATTTAATATTAGATTATATACTCAGAATATCAATAGCGTACACTAGAGTTGGATAGTAGAATAAAATTCAAATATAAATATTAGATATGAATAACCAACAAATATTTGGAGCCAACTAAAACTATGATAAGGATGGCAGGGATTATTTTGCGAAAATAATACATTTATTGTGGAAGTGAAAAAGCCACGGGTATAGTGAAGCTGCTGCAGCTATACTAATAAAGTACCGATATTTGTTTATCAAAAGTTAGGGGCTGCTTTTTTTTTGTTAATATTCTTTTCTATTTTTTCTTTATATTCATTTTTTTACTATCTTCAGCTCCTGAAATATAAATTCTGGTTATTATGAGCTCCTTATGCCACCAGTTATCTTAGCACAGTAGTTGTGACAATCATATTACTTATTTGTGGGACTGGATTTGTAATTTTACTTTTTTCTTCTCATTTTTTTGAGTATAAGTCCTTAATATTGAGAAGAAAATAATGACATATTTGATTAATAAGTTATTAGAATTTAATTATAATTTTTGAACAAATGCAAGCCTAGTTTTATGTTCTTTCACCAAAAATTGGAAGAAAAATAAAAAAGATTGTATTAAAATGACTGCTTTTCATAATAAGGTTATGTTAAAGTGCTTGCTAGATAAAATATTAAAACACCACAAATCATTTTAAAATCTATGACATTAATAGTAATCAGGAGATAATGGTAATAATAAAGATAAGTATTTTAACTTTTTTTAAGTACGATTATATAGAATGTGTAAATTACATTTAATGGGAACTTTTTGGTACCTAAATAAAAAACTACTTATAATTAAGAAGGTGTCAATAATTAAGATTGTTACAGCTATAAAGAAATTTATCTTCCAAATACTACATATATATATTTTTTGAAAATAGTTCATCAACTGAATGGTGATTATTGGATTTGCCTTTCAACTTTTATTTTGGTATATATTTTTTAAAAATATATGTGTATTGTATATCTTTTATCTGTACAGGTGAAAACTCTAAAACATTTAAAATAAAAACTGATGTTAAACAAGGATATATACTTGCTCTAACATTATTTTGATTATTATCAATGTGGGCTCTGGAATTTTGTGTAAATATCTTAACAAATGGAGGATCAAAATGGAATAGAAGTTTGAAGATGGAATTTTAAATTTGGTTTGATTAAGAGCAAAGACAAGAACTTCATTATTTGAATTCTGGATATATAGGATGCTAATTATTGTGCTATTTTTACCTATTCAAAAATGGTCTACAGAATTTATTGAATGTTTTTAATGCAACATATAAAGGTTTTAATTATCTAATTAATATTCAAAAAGTCTGCTCTTTATCAGCCAGTGCTGGAAGAAAAATCTTCAATAGTTTTTAGTTTAAAATATTATCAACTTGAGAATACAGATATATTTAAATATCTTAGTAGCCTTTTTGTGTTAGATGAGTAAACTTATATGTTGAGGTGCAACTCAGACATCAATGTACTATTAATGCTTTTAACGATTAAATGATAATTTTATCAAAGGAATATAACTACTGCCTCTAAATTAGCTATATATGGAAATGCTGTTTTACCTAATTTATTTTATGGAAGTAAAACTTCAACATCTTGTCAATCTAATTTAAAGGCATTACAAATTTTCATTTAAACATGTTCCATAAAATTTTGAAAATGCAATGATGATATAATAAAACCATTCAACATGATGTTCAACTTACTATAGGTGGTACTATAATCCACTTTTATTTTCTTTGAATGAGATATAATACAAATGAATAATACAAGACTTTCTGAAAGTGTATTTTATTATGAAATTAAACATGATTTTTATAAGAAAGATAGATCCCATTTACATTCTTAGGAATTTATTGAAGCATTCTAAAAAGGGAATGTTGACCGTTTCCATTAAAAATATATGAAGAGAATAAAATACATTAGAGAACTTCAATTAAATAGAGCATTCAGATATTTCAGAAAGAAATATTTTCTGCCAAAGCAATTAAAGGATAGCATCACAACATATGAAATAATAAAAAAAAAAATGGACAAGCATATTATATATGTACAATATATTGTTTTTCACAGAATGGTTAAAATAGTCATTGTAAAACTCATTACTAGTGTAGTTTTTATCCCTTTTTTTTTCTTGTAATGGCCATACTCATTTAGAAGTTGCTGCTACTGCGGATAATATACAATGATAAGTGAATTATTTACCGTTTGAACTATGTTTTTATGTATTATCGTGTTTATAATCTTTTAAAAGATATTTTGACTTTTAGCTGTAAATAATAGCTTCTATTTAAAATAAAACATTCAAATTGTAATAAATAAGTAAACTTACGATGAATCATTTTAGAGTGATTTTAATAATTGATGAAAACAACAGTAAACATGATTACGTATTAAAGAAAAATAGTTTTTTTTTTTCAGAGAATTTTCCAAAAAACCTGTTTAACATGATTCATACATATTAAAATTACTTTTTAGATATCTAAATAAATATTGAAGAGTAAATTTAAATTAATTAATGTTTAATAACGAAACAACTTTTTTCTTCTCTAAAAAAAATATTTTTTTATCATTTTTTTTCCTTTTAGTCAAATATAATAAAGATAGCAATGAATGACATATATTTGACGGTTTTCATATCTATGTGAAAAGATAAAAAATGTAATAATATTGTAAAATCTTTTATAGAATTTCAGATTGTATTGGAAAGAACATCTGACGCAGCCATATGATATTCTACAGTTCTATTTTTAGCAAACAAAAAAGTGAATTATTCTTTTATAAAAATAATCTGAAGATGGTAATGAGATATTTATACAATTTAAGTAAATTTTGAAATTAATTTTACTTTAAAATTTCGACTAAGTAAAAGTAAATTATTATAAAGTTATTTTAAGAAGTTATTAGAAAAATAATTCAATTTTCAATTTTGTCACTGAAAGTGCTAACAGATAAAAAAATGAAATAACTGTTTTAATCATAAGTTTTTAAAGCTATTTTATCCTTACTTTTATTTTACTTTCTTCTCTTTTTGTCCTTCACAGTCTAATAGAACACCTTCAATATTTAAACTCATTCATTTAAAGTTCGAATCTATCAATAATTATCTGAACGTTTGCCTTAAATTCGATATTCAAGAATCTAAGGGTGTGAGCTTAACTTCTAAGTCAATATTGTCACTGCATGTAGGCCAATACCTGAAGAGGAGTGGAGAATAATATTCCTGAAAACATTGTGCAATTACTAACCTGTGTTGTCTATTTGTGTGTTATTAATAACAAGTTGCTTGTATTTGGAAAGTTTAAAATTTTCTATATATTCAACATTTATTTATAGATGTTGGAAAGAGTCCAACATATCACATCGATCAATAATTAATCTCATTCAATTTCAAAGTTCAAATCTATCACTTCCAGAGCATGTATGTTATATTGATCATATAGTAACAACTGTTTGATTGTTATGTTTATTATAATTAGCATTCTTCTTGTTGCTAACTTTTTTTTACTTTGTTCAACAAAGATACTTTAAATTTATATATTTTATTCAAAGCAATAGCAAATCTTAAATTATGAATGTAATAAAAAAATACTTGAATTATTTAAATAATCAACACTATTAATTTTACCTACTTTATTATCTTGTTTCTTATGTCAACATGTTTATTAGATCACACGAAATTGCCACAAATAAACATATGATATGCACTTTTAATCAATATCCAAATCATCAAAGGGTCTTTTCATCAGAGTGCAAAATTTTTACATAATGTTTTGATATATATAAACAATAAATGATATTTTTTTTGCAAGTAAATAATATAAATCAAAACTTTTTAAAGTAACTTTTATTTGTAAACAAAAATAATTAATAAGAAATAAATGAAACTTTTGAAATATTAAATACATGAGCAATAGATGAGAAAAATGCTTTATTTGTTGCACTGTAATGTTTCAATTTCTTATATTTTTATATTCATGCATTTTCCAAATAATATACTTTTTATCACAGTAAATTAGAAAAATAAAAAAAAATAGGCACATAAAAAATGCTTATAATTTGTAACTTTTTTTTCTCAGTGATGAAAGCTTTTATTCATCAAAAAGACAAAGTACATAACAGTTAAAAAGGTTTACAAAGAGATGATTACATGACAAAATGAAATTCAAGTACAATATGGTGAGGGGGGATATGAAATGGGAAGGAGATATGGAAAGAGTGTGTAGTCCAAGCAAAGAAGAGTCTTTGGTAAGGAGCAATATTGATAGGCTTGGTTACCCTGGTGGATTAATAGGAGGATCCATTTGTGATATTAACTTTGAGGGAATTGCTATATGTAAAGTATTAGAGGTTTCAGGGATGAATGAGGAGGTTTCTGAGTTATGCTTAGGTGCAACAGGCTGATTATTGTCCTTTATAGATAAGTAATTTTAGTTTTTCCCAATGTACTGGAATGCTGATATGATTGGTCAGGTTCTTTTTGACTTGCTTTTTAATTTTGATAGAGCAAACCACATCCTGAAAGGAAGGAAAGTCCAGAGGGCACGGAGATGGAGACTTTGAAATAAGTTCTTTTGTGATGATGTTTTTAGTTAAGTTTTGTTTGAAATTCGATTGGATGAAATTTGGGTAATTTTGAAGGTTTTAGTTCATGTAGTTTAGGACTCTGAATGTTTTAACCACTAGGGATAGTGGCCATCTTTAAACATTTGAAAGAATGAAAAGTGATATGAAGAAAACAATTTTGAAATGGAAAAATTAAATATATTGATGTAAAAGTAAAAAAACCACTAGAAAACTTGTTATTAATAATTTTAGTTCAGTAATAAGAAAATTGAGTGGAATTTTAAGTGGTTAGTTACCCTAGAGAAGGGGGGGGGTCTGGAAAAAAAGTAAGTTAAAATGGCCTAAATAACTGGAACACCAGACAAAAAACTTTATAAACAAGTTCTAAGTGACAAGGAATTGGAGTAGGAGAAATATATAAGAATCTAAGAGGGAATAAAACCCTTTATGGTCCATGAAATAGTTGAACCACTCATCAAACAGGAGGGGAAATGAGGTAGTTAAATGCTGATAAGCACAAGGTAGACATAGGGAAATTGTGTTAAAAAATGTACTAAAACTAAGATTTAGTGAATAAAAGAGTACATTAGCAGCAAAATAAGGCCTTTAAAGGGCCAAATAAATATAAAAGGCACCTTTCACTGCCACAAAACCAACCCTTCAGAGCCATTCTGTGTGAGCTGTGAGGAGGATGACTTTCCAGTAAGAGCTCCACCTAAGGACTCTTTATAATTAGTAACTTGTACTTAGACATTGTGGACAATTGTAACACATAAATAAGATCATGATTGGTTGAATAAATTTCAAAATAAAATATTTTATAATTGTTATTTATAAAATATGGTAAACAATTATTAATTATATACAAAGTTTTGGGTTATACTATTTTCTTGCAAAAAATCTTTATTAATTACATAAATTTATATATTAAAATATTGCACAATAATTATGAACTAGTAACGAATAGCCCACCTGATGATTTGGACTATAATTAAAAGTGTATTTTATAATATGTTTATGTAAGAAAAGTCATATAATATATTGGATGTAATATAATGTCTCTGTTGATTTGTCATGTGATCAAGTGTCACAGGACCATCATTGCTATATAAACTCAATATTTTTATATTATATTTCTACTATTCACCATTATTTTCAATTTATTTTTATTCTAATATTTATTAATTGCGTATATTAGTTAGAATTTATATATATTAGATAAAAATACTCTTTTAAACATAAATATTACAAATATTATAATAAATAGCTTTTCAGACTTAAAAATGTTGAAGGGTTTAGAAAGGTATTTATGTTTCAAAGAATATAAAGCAATATGATTATGATTCTTATATTTATATATACATGATCCTTATTGAAAATTAATTATATGAATAAATAATCTTCAGTGTCGAATCTACTGTGCAAATAAAAAAAATGAATTCATTTCCATTGCATTTCCAATTTCTAATATAAAAAGTAAATCAGATATTTATTAAATGTGCAAAATTTTAAACTGGCGAATTAATGTTGCTTTATTCTATAGCTTATATATTGGTAGGATATAAAACAGCCTTTAAATATTCCAAGGTAATGTAAAGCCTTTTTTTTTTCAATAGAGCTGATAGAAAGAAAAAGACATTATTTATCAAACATAGCAGATGTGAGGTGATGAAAGTTTGAATATTTTTTCATTATTGTTTTAATTTCTATCTAAGAATAGCAAACTCATTTATATATATATATACTTTCTATAACTTTAAGAAAGATTCAATTATATATTATTTTAAAACATTTATTAATATGGGATGCTGTCTATTTATAGCTCATAAATGAAAGAGTAGTTTTCTGACATCTAAATTACATATATATATATATATAATTAAGAGCATGCTAATAAGCTTTAAACAAGCTTTTTTTATTTTTATTTTTTATTTTTTATTATGATAAATGCTACTACAAGAGAAGGCATTCAAATCAGCTTTATCTTAGATTGTTCCCATCCCTGACTTTTTATTATATATATATATATATATTTTTTTTTTTTTTTTTTTTTTTTTTTTTTTTTTTTTTTTTTTTTTTTTTTTTTTTTTTTTTTTTTTTTTTTTTTTTTTTTTTTTTTTTTTTTTTTTTTTTTTTTTTTTTTTTTTTTTTTTTTTTTTTTTTTTTTTTTTTTTTTTTTTTTTTTTTTTTTTTTTTTTTTTTTTTTTTTTTTTTTTTTTTTTTTTTTTTTTTTTTTTTTTTTTTTTTTTTTTTTTTTTTTTTTTTTTTTTTTTTTTTTTTTTTTTTTTTTTTTTTTTTTTTTTTTTTTTTTTTTTTTTTTTTTTTTTTTTTTTTTTTTTTTTTTTTTTTTTTTTTTTTTTTTTTTTTTTTTTTTTTTTTTTTTTTTTTTTTTTTTTTTTTTTTTTTTTTTTTTTTTTTTTTTTTTTTTTTTTTTTTTTTTTTTTTTTTTTTTTTTTTTTTTTTTTTTTTTTTTTTTTTTTTTTTTTTTTTTTTTTTTTTTTTTTTTTTTTTTTTTTTTTTTTTTTTTTTTTTTTTTTTTTTTTTTTTTTTTTTTTTTTTTTTTTTTTTTTTTTTTTTTTTTTTTTTTTTTTTTTTTTTTTTTTTTTTTTTTTTTTTTTTTTTTTTTTTTTTTTTTTTTTTTTTTTTTTTTTTTTTTTTTTTTTTTTTTTTTTTTTTTTTTTTTTTTTTTTTTTTTTTTTTTTTTTTTTTTTTTTTTTTTTTTTTTTTTTTTTTTTTTTTTTTTTTTTTTTTTTTTTTTTTTTTTTTTTTTTTTTTTTTTTTTTTTTTTTTTTTTTTTTTTTTTTTTTTTTTTTTTTTTTTTTTTTTTTTTTTTTTTTTTTTTTTTTTTTTTTTTTTTTTTTTTTTTTTTTTTTTTTTTTTTTTTTTTTTTTTTTTTTTTTTTTTTTTTTTTTTTTTTTTTTTTTTTTTTTTTTTTTTTTTTTTTTTTTTTTTTTTTTTTTTTTTTTTTTTTTTTTTTTTTTTTTTTTTTTTTTTTTTTTTTTTTTTTTTTTTTTTTTTTTTTTTTTTTTTTTTCCCCCCCCCCCCCCCCCCCCCCCCCCCCCCCCCCCCCCCCCCCCCCCCCCCCCCCCCCCCCCCCCCCCCCCCCCCCCCTATATATATATATATATATTAAGTAGAATACATTGATAAAAGAGGGCATATTTGTAAGTTTACTAAAGTCTAATTTGTAATAATAGATTCTGATTTAATAAATATTAATATATGAAAATTAGTATGTATCATAGAAGATTTGAACACAGTCTTTCAAAAAAAAATAGCTATCCACTCCATCTTATACAAGCAATGCACACATGATCCCTTTCCTTTGAAAAAGATAAATGATTCCAATATGTATTTCGTACTGGTCTAGCACTCATCCCTTGGCCCAGATCATCATCTTTTTCACACATATATATATAATCAGTGTTCTGTTTATATTAAAGATAGCAAGTTCTTCAAAAATTAGTATAATAAAAAATAATAGCAAATGATTAATATTTTTTGATGATTACATTTAATTTATTTTTATTTTTAAAATATGTTATCAGTCAAGTCAAAATATATAATAATTCATGATGTTTTAAGTTTGAAAACAGTTTGACAAGAAAATTAATAGAAAATTCCAGATATACTAAAGCTTTTTGTAAAATAGCTCTAGAACTAGTGGGAAAAGGGTTTTTGTTTTCTAAGCTAAAAGCAGACAACAAGATTAAATGGCTAACATTATGGGCCACAATTTTAAATGATATTTTAACCCCAGTAAACAAAAAGTAGAAATAAAGACATACAAAAATTTAGTTGTAAATTTATCCAAAAATAGAAAATTGTGAGAATAAAAAAGGCACATGATAAAACTTAAAATAAGCTATGTAAATATATGTGAGGTCTGTCAACATAATATATAATAAAACAATCCAATGCAATTATCTTCACAAATTTAATAATATTCCCCACTTAGGTATGATATGACTGCCATTCAAGTAGAAAATATAATGAATAATAATAGATAAGAAATATATATCTATAAAAATAACAGATAAATCTTCCAAGAAGTTTAACTAAACTTTATATTAACCAACAAGATTAACTGTTTGAAAATAGATTAATGAATATTTCTAACAAACTTTTATAGAGTTTAAAAGTTGAAATAATCTACAATAAATAATAAACTTGCAATTTTATCATTTTTACTATGACAATGCTAAGAGTAATTCGAATATTTCTATAATCTTTAATATCAAATCCAAATTAAATTTCCTAAAATATGTTCATATTTTCAATTTCAATGTCACTTTTGACAATTCATATCCCATCCCTCACATATGTATTAAATTGATTATGCCCTGTACATGAGGGTCAGATTGACTTTAGGTCAACATGGGCATGACAAAAATCTCACCTTCAGGGTGGCCATTGAGCATTCCATCATCAGATTTTCAATTGGATAGATGTTTGAAGAGTTGGAGTGTGGAGTGGATTGAAGCATGTCCATTAAAGTATGAATATTGGCTATCTTAATATTTACCTGAGCACTTATTGCATATATGTGTAGAGATGATAATCTGGACCAACTGATGATTGCTGATTTAGCATATATATTTATATTAGTGATTATTTATCTTTTCAACATATATGGGTTCAAGTGTATCAGTGTTATGAGATAGAATGGGAGTGGTGGGTCATGTGAAAGTCTATTCTCATATATCCTATATATTATAAATCAATGAAATGTAACAATTTATTCATGATTCAATGTTAATTGGATCAGAGTAATGATGAAAGCAGACTCTGGGATGCAAAGTCTGTGGATTTTGAAGCAGCTTTGTTAATTCCAGTGTTCAAACAAAGTTCCAGAGCAATGAACTATTCAATTCTTATCAATGACAAGTTTTTAAAATTTGTGTAAGTTCATGCAGTTTAATTATTTACTTGTAAAAGTATGTAACAATTCACATAAATTTATGAATAAACAGCTATATGAATTAATGTAAATTTTATAATCTTGTTGTTGATCATGAATAAATTGATATAGACATAAATAATAAAAGTTGATATTGAAAATAAAATTTTAAAGATTTTCTAGAAAATTCAAATCTGATATTATTACCTAAGATCGTAGAAATACCAATAATTAATTATGGCATTATTATTATTATTATTATTATTATTATTATTATTATTATTATTATTATTATTATTATTATTATTATTATTATTATTATTATTATTATTATTATTATTATTATTATTATTATTATCATCATCATCATCATTATCTTTATCATCATCATTATCATCATCATCATTATTATTATTATTATTGCTGTTGTTGTTATTGTTGTTGTTGTTGCTATTATTATTTTATTAGTATTTATTATAGATGTTAATTTTATCGATTGCTTATATCTATATCTTTGAGAGTAGAGAGAATCTGAAAATAACAAAATTTAAAAATACTTTTCTTATACTTTATAACAGAGAAAACTTTAAAGAAAGAGTGAAGTAATTGAATTAAAGTATTAACTATATTTTTTTTATAAAATTGTTTTACTTGACTGCCATTATTTTACTTTGATAAATTTTTTTTAGATAATCTCAAGCAGCAAATAATGCATGCACATAACAAGAAAAAACTAATCAATAAAAAATAAAATGTATATAAATTTTAATGCTAGAAAAATACATCAACCATAGGTGTAATAAATAAAAACATGTAAATAATATATATAATAATCAAACCAATATAACTTTTTTGTAATTGACAGAATGAATAAAAATATGTTTTATTTATGGGAAATAAATATGTTTTAATAAATAAAATGTAATTGATAGCTTTTATTTATAATTTTCATAAATAAAACATGTTTTTATTCATTACCCAAAGTATGAAAAAACTATTTATTCTGTATCAGCTTAGCTGCTAAAAATACTAATTTTCATATGTTTATTTAAATCATTTACTCTCATGGATTTGATTTCTTTTTTAAATAAGTTATTATCAAGCAATAGAAATACATTTGTTTTTCATCAATTAGATTTTTTGTTTTCTTCAATATTTTATATCTATTTCGTAACTTCATCTAGTGGATAAAGCATAGGTTAGAGAAGAATAAAAATGTATATACAATATGAGGCATATAATGCAATATAAATTCATATTAAGACATAACACCTCAATATTAAAGTAAAATAATAGTATAAAAATAAATTGCATAAAATATCATAGCAACATTAGAAATAAATATTTATACAGACATATTTAATTTTGTAACTATGTAATTTATTTTTAAGTAAATTAAATGGATTTAATGTTATAGATACAGTAAATTAGTTATTCATTAATATAACATTTTTGTTTAATTTTAATTTCTTTAAAAGAGAAATCCAAAACTGTTTATAATAAATTAGTTACTATTTTGTATGTAAAATTACATACAAATATTCAGAAAAGAAATGAAATAGAGTAGATGTGCATTATTTGAATTTAGGTTTAAAAAATTTGTTGGCATAACTCCACTATAATTACATTTTCTGCTTATCTTAATTTTTTAATAATGTCTAAAACTAATGCCAACAACATTTATTCTAGTAATAAATTGCTTTTGAAAGTATATGAGTAACAAATGAAAAGTCATATGAACAGAAAGATCTCAAAAATATAAAGAAACCTGCCCTTATGATTGTTCAATATAGTAATGCAAATAAGAAGCCTAGGTAAAGTTTTTTCAACTTCAGATAATTGGCTTGAATAATATAAAGAAGTAAAGGGTGGCTTCTAGATGTATAAGAGCATTAGTTCCAGCTTTGAATTCATCATTCATTAATGAAAAAAATAGTATCTACTCAAACTGAAAGTGGAAAAAGCACTATACTGTTTGTTGTCCATTTTTACGTGAGCTTACAATAGATGGCTCTAAAGTAGGACTTAGTCTGTGTCTAATAAATATCTCAAATTAAGATATTTGGATGTATTTATTTATTGAGGGTCATAATTTGCCACTTATTTAACCACACATTACAATAAAGTAATTGGTAATTCTCTTGATTATAGTCAAATAATTATTATTTTATTCTACTATTAAATAGATAGATATTAGATAGATCAATAGACTTATAGTCAGGTAGATAATTGAATAGATAGATATATTTATATAGAAAGATAGTAGGTAGATAGATAGACAGATATACAGACAGACAGACAGACAGATAGATAGATAGATAGATAGATAGATAGATAGATAGATAGATAGATAGATAGATAGATAGATAGATAGATAGATAGATAGATAGATAGATAGATAGATAGATAGATAGATAGATAGATAGATAGATAGATAGATAGATAGATAGATAGATAGATAGATAGATAGATAGATAGATAGATAGATAGATGGATGGATGGATGGATGGATAGATAGATAGATAGATAGATAGATAGATAGATAGATAGATGGATAGATAGATAGATAGATAGATAGATAGATAGATAGATAGATAGATAGATAGATAGATAGATAGATAGATAGATAGATAGATAGATAGATAGATAGATAGATAGATAGATAGATAGATAGATAGATAGATAGATAGATTTTTCACATAAAAATTAATAATTCCTTTGGAGACTATTACTTTTTATATAATATAATTACAAGTTCAATTTATATAAAAGTAGTTTCAATGTTGTTTTACTTTTTTTAAACCAATAACAAATGTGTTTTTTTTTAAATAAAAAATTAATGTTGTAAACAACATCTGAGTACAAGATTCATTTTCGTTTTATGTATTAAAAAAAGTGGTGCTATTCGAAAATCTTTTTATCGACATTTATTTTATGGCTGTATATTTACTATTCCTTGGATGCTTGGGCAAAAAAAGTTCTCAAAAATAGCAAGATATTATTATAAAATTACCATTTTATTAGAATAATAATAATGAATATTGTATTACTGATTATCTAAAATATATACAACTGCGATTCAATATATATATATATATGTTAAAACGAAGATTTGCACGGGTTAAATATATAAAATACATATTTTGCAGGTTCATCCGTGTTAAAAACTTTTAATATCAATATACTGACGTTTCGACTGTGGATGGCTTGTGTGACCAAGTCGAAACGTCAGTATATTGATATTAAAAGTTTTTAACACGGATGAACCCGCAAAATATGTATTTTATATATATTTGTTGTTAAATTAAAATCATTATTATATCTATAAACATTTAAAAAAAAAAAAAATATCAAGAAAGTTTCTCCACGTCTTTTTAGTAAAAATCATTTAACAGAAACTAAAATGTATTATATTGTAAAATTTATCAATAATTTTTTTAAAAATTATACAATACTTTTATTGAATCTATTCTAAAAACAAAAATAAATATCATTTTTTCTATATTATTTTTTAGATATTGCTAACTTTACAAACATAAAATTTATTAAAACTTGTGTGTATTTAAAACACAATTAACAAATTTTACTATATATATATCGGTTTTTATTTTAAATGCAATAAATTTCAATAAAAAACAATAATATTGATAAAAATGTTCTTTTTTGTTTTGTTTAGAAACATTATATTTAAAATGAGTGTGTATATGAAGAAAGAAATATTGAAGATATAAAACAAGACAGGAAAAATTATGGATAGAATTTCAAATAAAATCTATAAATGAAGTACATCATTAAAATGAGTGAAAGTGAAAAACAAAAATACACTTAAATAGTTCATATAGTTATTTAAATGATAAAAAATTGCCAAGAAACATAACAAAGTTTATCCAAAAATAGCTGGAGATTTTAAAATAATAGTTATATCTATCAAAAATTTGATGATAATGTTACACAGATTTAAAACTTTTTCTCAAATTGTAAAATAATTTGATTTTTTTAGCCATTCTAATTACTATTCCTTGTTGATCAGTAAATGAATCTTTAACTTTATTTAACTAGAAAATAAAATTGTCTTAACCACTTTATTATCTCATTAGTTATGATAAGAATCGTCAGATATTTTTTATATAGTCCTAGTTTTTGGGGTGAAATTTTATAAATTTACCTTTTAGACCAGAATTTTGTAATAAGAATTGTGGATAATTATTAATATATTGTAGACATGGGTTAAAATGAATAGCAATCTAGAGTACTTTATTTGATTTAGAACCCCAATAACATAATTGAATGTATTATTGATTGAAATTCATAAAAAGTTGAAGCATTACAAATCATGGAATTGGAATCATGATTTATGTATCTTAAGGTCCAGATTCCACTACCCTATATATTCAATAAAACTTATGCACAGATACTACCTACAAAGGATTTCAAAATAGATTCATCAAAATGGATTGCCATATATGGCAAAATATAATACCTGGAGATTATTTTAAAACAATTATAATTATAGGTGGAAATATTTAATGTGTGGAGTTAGCCATTTATAATTACATAATTACAATGGACTCTATCTAGAACAATAGCTAATGAAAGCCAACTTCCCTAGCCAAAAGGTAAACTAAAACTGTTAAGCTGATTGCATTTCAAAAGGAGGATTCAAAAAAGAGTTTTTTAATGACACCCTCACTGTGGTTTGACTGCAATCAGATTGTGAGTTTTACTTTAACTCTTGGCCTGGGACAGTTGGCTTTCATTAACTACAGTTTCTAGATAATATGGTTTCTAATTAAGTAAATGTAAATGAATAATTCTCACATTAAATATTTCCATCTAAAACATATATTAAAAATATTATATAATTATATGTAATCTGGGAGTGGCTTTTAAATTCATATAAAGACAGTTTTATATTATAAATACACCTAAGAAAGTAATTGCCTCTTGTCCCACTCCATCTTTATGAGTATTAAAAACACATTTCTATATTTTATAATCTTTCTATTATGACATATATGAATTATTAATATCATTCACTGATAATCTTAATGGGTAACAAGTAATTATTTTTTTAAAAAAATGCTTTTAATGAGTTAGAAAGTAAAAATATGAATATTCTTTAAGATATTATTCTATGATTATCAGAATAGTACTAAATTTGATTGAATACAGATTTTTTAAAAAGTTATCTTTAGAATTTTCGCTATAAAATATGATCAAAGAATAGTTATGCAGTCAGATACAGTTAATATTTTTAATGACTTATCTAAAACCTTTGAAATTCAGTATTTGCAAAATGAGATTAATTTGTTCATATAATAATTTTACACATGAGTTTAATACAGTTTGAATAAAAATCTAACAAAATCTAATAGTAAATATTATTTATTAAGCAATGACGTTAATAACGTAATCATTTTTATATCGTAGTAAAGAATTGTATATCCAGACAGCAATACATGTGAATAGCCTAAATATTAGAGCAATATAATTATCAATGTATGTGGATAAATGCAAAAAAATATAACTTTTACATATATATATATTATTTATATTAATTTTATATACAGAGAAAATAAACTACTATGATCAACCCAAATAAATAATTATGTGTACTACAAAAATACTTTAATTTTAATATATAATTTTTTTTCATTATTTGGTGTTAATATGTTTAAAATATGAAAGTCAGCAGTTAATTGTAAATACATCCATGACAATGATTAGGAAAAAATTAAATATTAAAAAAGCAGATTACCCCACAATCCTATATAATTCGTTTTAAAAAGATATAAGCCTAGGAAGGGTGAGTTAAAAAAAGCTTAAAAATTGCTTACTGGGAAGTGAGATATATAACTCCCTCAGGGTGGGATTTTTTTATATACTTAATGTAATCCACTGATCATATTTTTAATATTTTACAAGTGAATTATGCATCTGCAAAGTGAGATCTAGACAATAGCATGGGATATAAATGCTATGTAAAAACGTTTTTAGATATATTTGGATTTTATTAATTTAAAGATTAGTCAAATGTAATAACTTGTAAATTAAGCCAATAAACATCACATGACCACCTCCTCTTATGCTTGTGTATAACTGTTGTTAAAACAGGCAAAACTCATTATATATAATTTGCCACACACAGTAATCTAGAATAATCATTAGATCCTAAGATCTAGATGCAGTGCTCTCAGATCCATGGTTCCTCACTGACGAATGCCATAAGCCAGAAACTAGTCTGGGGATATTGGATGAGTAGGCACTAAATTGGGGATTTTATGCACAAGTCTTCTGGCATCCATAGATTACTCTAGCGTGCTGTGTGTAGCAATATATATATATAGTTAATTTGTAAATTAATAAATAATAATAATAATAATAATCATCATCATCATCATCATCATCAAATAGCATTGACTTTCAAAAGTTCATGAGAAATTTGAGTATCAGAAGTACCAGTACTGGAATCAATATGAGGACCTCACATTCTAGAATGTGATCCAGTCCACGACTCCACTCGGGCACACTTAGTAAAAATGATTAATAATTCTTTATATCTTAATTGAAAGGTGATTTGTATGATTAAGTGCTTTCAAAAAATAGGTACTTATAAAATAAATTTGTGTTATAGTACCAATAAGTATAAAACAATAGTATGACAAAATTTGGCAATCTATGTGATTTGGTCAAAGTATCTTTTAGGATAATTTCCACATCTTTATTGTAATGTGTGCAATTATATTTTTATATACAAGAATCTTCCATTAATTGTACATTTATATCATAATAAAAGCAATGTGTCAGTACTAACTAACATGGAACAAGATAAAATCATAGTCATAAATATATAGTAAGTAATTTTGATCAATACATAATAAAAAGTAAAATGTAATAGGCTGGGTTTAAATGATATGTATGCATATATAGTGTTATAATATTTCTAATTTAATATGTTGATCACTAATTATCACTCAAGTTAACAAGAAATTTTTTTATTTTAGGAGACCTGCTTCATTGCGATGGATTGCAAACCCATCAACCACAAGGACACATGCTTCATGATCTCAAAAAATGGAGTAATTAATCTTTGAACTTTGCATAATTTGCACATAATTACTTCACTCAGAACTATGAAGATGAGAGCATGTCTCTTGAAAGCATTTGCAGAGTAATATAATTTTATTTTCTTTTTAAATAAAAAGTAGCTTTGCGATCAGGTGCAATAGTGCCTATATTATTTTACAAATATATTTTCGCACTCACAGTTTTCAATTTAGGTTTGAATTACAATGTTACTTCTTGAACTAAATGGGCATATTAATTTGTAAAGTTAATAATATTCTTCTTCATTTGAACAATATATTTAGACTTTATATAGATTTATTTTTAATCAATCTGAATGTACATTTTTAAAGAATTGCAAAAGGTATTTGATTTTTAAAAGTAGGTTGAAATTCTTGTTATAACTAAAGATATTCTTTACTGTAAATTTTTTGCATAACATTCTTTTACATCATTTCTAAATGTAGTTTTGTATAGCTCTTTGGATTTCAGACTAAAAGTATTAAAATCATATATTTCAAATAGCAGAATATATTTTTCAGTTTTGAGCTTTCTGAATACATTACTTTTAGTTAATATAAACTACATTGATGGCTACTAATATTTCTTTACTTTAAATAACGATGATTTGTAAAAATCAAATCAAACACTAAATTATGAAAATCTCAGTAATATTCTGTTAGTAAAATAAC
>JAQFVV010007953.1:0-48286 GCA_028023455.1 Epiperipatus broadwayi
AGAGCAAAGTCAGAATATATATATATATATAATTTTTATTTTGTTTTTATATCTTATTTTTCAAATCCTTTTTTCCTCATGTGTCATAGCATTGGCTGGGAAGCAAACCTGGGACAACTGCTTGTACAGCAGCTGTGTTGACCACTTGACCACCAACACTTGACTTTTTCACAATTTTGGACCTTTTGGTTGTTGTTATTTTTTTACATCTTTTTTTTATTTATATGTCAAAGCATTGACTGGGAAGCGAACCTGGGCCAGCTGCTTGGAATGCAGCTATGCTAGCCCCTAGGCCACCAATGCTTGACTACCATTTTTTTTCAATCCTCTTTTATTGTATTTTTGTTTTTGCACATTATATATACATAAAAAAATCTTTAATTAATCCAGTGCAGGTCAAAGGTCTTTCTAACAGTCCTCAGAAGAAGTTGTAAAGGAGAAAGCATTATTAGGCTTTCTAGCTAAGAATAATTTGATGCTCATTTATTAACCAATATGTGGTAACTGAACTGGCTATAGGTTCTCTGTCTAAGAAAAATGTAATGCTTACTAAAATCTAAAAAAAAAAAAAAAATCCATAATGTTTATCTGGCCTAGATTAAAATTTATGACAGATATGTGCACCACTATTGCATAATGAAGCCGTTTTTGCTCATTATATATATTTACTTAATTTCCTTGTTTTATCTACACTTTTTAAAAGTAGTACATTTTTTAATAATAAATGCTTTCAATATATTGTTCCAGTTTTAAATAAAGTACATTTTATTTTCCATTTTAAACATTATATCAATTGACTCTAAAATTTTCACACTTGCTTTAAATAAATAAAAATATTATTCTTGTTTCAGTACCATAATAAGCCTTTTTATTTTACTTTCGTAATCTTTTTGTCACTTATTAATTTACTTATCTTTATATTCCAATTTTTAATATACCATATTTTTAATATGTAATTATCAAATTATAATTATATGACTTTGGCTAGAAATGTTATTTGTATTTTATAGTTGACTTATTTTTTATTATGTATTATTTTTAATTATAAAGTAATTATTTAATTTATTTCATTCACGAAATTTGGACATCAATGATTATTTTGTACAAATAATTGATTTATAACTAGTCTGACCTTATGATATTTTTTATATATTAATAAACTAAGTTTATAATAAATGCTGGGATATAATTATAGTTTAATAAATATCAATTATAAGCATTACAACAGTAGTGCATTTTTCTATCATGTCTATAATTTAGGTTTGAATTCAGATCTAGTCCAATTGAAACTTTTTCAACAGACCTGAATTTTTTTAGATTGCCAATCCATAGACAACATAGTTAACCATTCAATATTGTGATGTAATTGAATATTTATTTATTTTTAGCTGGAACCTCAATTGAAAGTAGAATATTGCTCAAAGTTTTAACATCCAACAATGAGTGAATATTCATATATTTTTTCACACCTTATGAGCTGCCATTAAAGAAGTCCTAGATATGCGATCAATTATTTTAGGAATCTTTTACCTTTTTATTCTTACTATTATGCAACAATCTCCATCTATGTAATGAATAATGCATTAATGTCATAAATCTTTTGTATTTTATTTTAAAAAAGGTTCTTTAAGTTATTATTGTTTATACTACTTTTAACATATAAAAATACAATTTGAGGATACTTTTTATATACTTAAATATTAAATATACTTCACTTAATATGTAATTTAAATGGAAATAGACAACTTATAAGAATTAAGAAAAATTTTGCTTGTGCATCAGCAAAACATAAAAAAAACAGGTTGAACCACCCTTTACCTCAGCTTTGATGTTAGTTAAGTAAACATTAATTGATGATGCTGAAATTAAAGCAATCAATTTATTTAATAAACAGACTTTAAATATGGAGTATGTTGCTCTAAACAAGATAAGACATCTTACTTTTAAAAATCTTATAATAACAATGCAAAGTTTCTCTTATAAATACAAACATATTAAATACATTTAACCTAAAGTATATAAATAAAATGGAGCAGACAACTTATAACAATTTGATTCCATACATACTTTAGGCTAAGCATATTTAGCATTTAATAAACTTGCATTTATAAGACAAACTTTATATAGTACTGATTTAGTAAGTCTAAAACCCACCAAAATTCCCGCTGACCCTTCCAAGCAATAAATGACATAGATTAATCTACATGTGACTGTGATATGACCATTTGTTACAAAATGGCTATTTTCATCAATAATTAAACAATCAAAACTCAGGAAAAAATATTCTATTTGATTGTGTGTTTACACAACATTTATTATGGTAAAAATTAAATGCTGCTTAGACAGATGTTTGATGAAATACATTTTTGACAAACTTAGAATGAAATTCTACTCATTACAAATTTAAAACATAATACTTGTTAAGTGAAATACTATTGGCTATTCTGTTAATGACATATTTTGCTCTAGCTGCTAAATTTCTTTTATATGCAAAAGTAAGCAAATAATGGAAGCTCTTTTTCACTCAATAAAGATATCCTACTGATTTTATATCTAGTGTTGCCAACAAGAACATCACTACAAAATAAATTTCTATAAGACATACATTCGTTTTTTAAAAATATAACAATGGTCTTGTGGTTAAGCTATATTAGTTTTAAGAACATTTTGAGATTAGTAGTAGAATAGTGATAAGTCAAAAAATTTTTTTTTCATTATCTGATAGTTTTTAGTGTTAAAAAAATAGTTTTTTTTTTAGTTTTAAATTATTCTCTCTAACAATGCCTAATAAAAAACAACATTTTTTATTATTACTGTCAACTGATATATAGTAAAGATTTTTAGTAGTTTTCCATTTTTATTTTGCATTTTATTTAAATTAAGTTAAATCCTCATTTACTACATAATATTGGATAGTGAACTGGATTTGTTATGGGCAATTTTATGTAAAAGAAAAGTGTTAGTCTATTTTGAACTTTGAATTCAAATTCCAATTGACGTTTACGACACATGAATGCATTAACAACTTTCATTAAGTCCTTTATGTACACACAACATATTGTAGCGGTAATTTAGGTAAAAATGAATTAATCCAACCACATCTTTGGGAAGACATTTTATTGTACCGATAATCTAAAGGGACTACCTTTAAATGCGACTAAAAAAATGCAAATTTTATCATCATCATCATCATCAACCATTATCAATCCACTGCAGGATGAAGGTCTCTCCAAGTTTAATCCATCTTCTTCGATTTTTAGCTTCTCTTCTCCACAACACACCTGCACATTTTCTTATTTCATCCATCCATCTCACATGTGGTCTCTTTCTGGGTCTTTTACAATCTCTTGGAATCCAGTTTAAAATTTCAATTGTCCATCTATTATCATCTCTTCTAGCAATATGTCCAGCCCAACTCCATTTCAATCTTTTAATTTTTTCAATAAGGTCAGTAACACCTGTTTGTTGTCTTACCCATACATTGCGTTTTCGATCTCTTCTTGTTACTCCCAACATACATCTCTCCATACTCCTTTGAGTGGTCTGAAGTCTCTGTATTGCTCTTCTATTAAGTGTCCAAGTCTCAGATCCATAAGTAAGAACTGGTAAAACACATTTGTTAAAAACCATCCTTTTCAAACACATAGGCATATTTCCTTTTAGTATCAAGTTATTTCTACCAAAAGCACTCCAACCAAGTTTAATTCTATGATTAATTTCCTCCATTATGTTTCCATCAGTATTAATAATCTGACCAAGGTATTTGTAACTGCTAACTTTTTCTAATTCTTCATAATCAATCTTTATTTTCATATTTTGAGCAAATCGATTAAACATTACTTTAGTCTTTTTAACATTTATCTTTAGTCCTACTTTTCTACTTTCATCTGCTAACTCCTGCAACATTTCCTGCAGCTCTGAAGCATTATTTGCAAAAACAACTACATCATCTGCGAAATCTAAATGACTTAAATACTCTCCATTTACTTTCACTCCTTTAGTTTCCCATTTTAATCCACAAAATACTTCTTGCAGCACTGCTGTAAAGAGTTTTGGAGATATGGAGTCACCTTGTCTTACACCTTTCTCAATGTTGATTTTTCCAGTATCATTGTGTAATCTAATTGTTGCTGTTGCATTTTTATAAATATTCTTTAAAATATGACAATATCCTGGATCTATACCTTGATGATCCAATGCTTTAATCACTGAAGAAATGTGTATAGAATCGAATGCCTTTTCATAATCTACAAATCCAAAACATAATGACAACTCATATTCGTTTGTCCTTTCTATGACTTCTCTCAATACCTGGATATGATCTATTGTACTAAAACCACTTTTAAATCCAGCTTGTTCTCTTGGTTGGTGGAAATCCAAAGTTCTCTGCAGACGAGTTGTAATTATCTTGGTAAAAATTTTATATAAAACTGATAAAAGGCTGATAGGTCTGTAATTTCTAATATCTTCTTTATCACCTTTTTTAAATATTAATATTATTACTGCATTCTTCCAATCTTCCGGTACATCTTTATCATTTAGACATTTGGTATATAACTTTGCTAAAATTGTTTCTATTTCTTCACCTGCTTCTTTTAATATATCAATAATAATTCCATCATTTCCTGGAGTCTTTCCTTTCTTCATACACTTAATTGCATGTCTCACTTCTTCATTTAAAATTCTGGGCAATTCGGAAGATGTAATAGATATAGGAGGTACTTGTTCTTTATTACTATATAATTCTTGATAAAAATCTTCTACCAATTTCATGATGTCATCTCTCTTTTTAGTAATAATTCCATCTTTTTTTTTTATTGCAGATATAAATTTCCTACCAATACCAAAATGTTGTTTAACATTTTTGAGACTTTTATTTTCTTCTACAGCTTTCCTTGCTATTTCACAGTTATACTTTCTTATATCATTTTCAACTCTTTTCCGTACCATTTTACAAAATTCGAGATATTCAATTCTTTTTAATACATCATTTTTGTATATCTTCATATTCCTTCTTTTCTTCATAAATTCTCTAGTCTCAGTAGAAATTTTATTAATCAATTGCTGCTTTTTTCTACCAGCTATGTTTGTTGCAATTATTAAAAGTGTATCAGTTATTTTCATATTAATTTCATTCAAATCTGTATCATGTTCAAAATCTCCTAACACTTGAAACCTATTTGTAAGTTCTAATTTAAATTCATTAGAATGTTTCTGAAGATTAGGAATATCAACTGTAAATATTGTTTTTCTTAATAATTTTTGTCTCTCTAGTTTTACATTAACACGTAACTTACACCTTGCTAATCGATGATCACTTCCTGTGTTAAATTTATTAAGAACATTACAATCTTGAAATATGTATTTTCTGTTAGTCAAAATATAATCCAATTCTGCTGTACCTTCATTTGGATGCTTCCATGTCCATTTCCTTTTAACATTTTTCTCAAAAAATGAATTCATAATATAAAGTTTTTCTTTTTCTGCAAACTCCACAAGTCTATGTCCTCTCTCATTTCTATTACCATAACCAAAATTACCTACAGCAATTTCATCTTTCATTTGTCTACCAATTCTAGCATTAAAGTCTCCCATAACAATTTTAAAATGTTGTTTACTCTGATCAAAAGCCTTTTGTACATCCATATAAAAATCTTCTACTACTTCATCACTATGAGAACTTGTTGGGGCATAAACCTGAATTATCTGCATTTGGTATCTGCTATTAAGTTGTATAACTAATCTTGCCACTCTGTCTGATACACCATCAATCTCCACAATATTGTTCTTCCACTTTTTATTTATAATGAATCCTACTCCACTTGTATTTCCAATATGTGTGCCTTTATAATAGAGTATATGTCCACTTTTTAAATCAATTGTTTCTTCCCCTTTTCTTCTAACTTCACAAAGTCCAATAATGTCCCATTTAATATAAGACAGTTCTTCTTCTAATTCTTGCAATCTTCCTTCACTTGAAAGTGATCTGCAGTTGTAAGTACCTAAATAAAAAGTCGTCATCAAATGGCAGCCTGGGTCCGCAATCAGGGGATTCTTAGCACTCTCCGCCTTCGGCCACCAACCGCTGCCTTGGTTGGTGACTTTACAGCCTCCTGGGAATAAGGGCCATGCTTTATTTTTGTCTGTCATAATTGTATATATGTATTGGGAAAATATTTATCATTTACACAAACATTCATTCTGCCTTATCAGGCACTGAGAAGAAAGACCATGGTGTTTCTTGATCGTAAACTCAGAGGTAAAAAGCCAATAAACTCACCACGCTGGCTAATGGGTGTTGGTGAGCAGCCCATCCATGTTCGTATACTATATGAATAATCACATAGTAATAACAGCTGCAACGACAAGAACGTATGGAGTGGACATTAGGAATTTGCCCTGCTCAGTTCCTTTAAGGCCTCCAAGAGGAATCAAAGGGTCTCCTTTCAGTTAATAGCAAACTCCTTTCTGCAGCCGCAAATTTTATAATCATATCTAAAGTAGATAATAATGGAGATGATTGAATCTAAAACAGATTATATTTCCCAATCACCTCTCCAAAATCAACGCTAGTATTTTGAAATAGTTTTTCTTTTCACTCAGCAGTAATTAATGAATCAGTTTCAAAAACCAGGATTCCTCAATTTACTAAATGCTCGATGGTTAAACAGACTCTTTACTTAAAACAGTCTCTTTAAAAAATATTTTTCTTTTAACTGATAAATGCTATTTGGAAATAATAATAAAAATACTGACAACTTGAATTAAAACTAACAGTTTATTTCAGAATTAAAATTAATTCACATATATACACACATATACACACAAAATGAAAACCAATTATTTTAAAATGCACGCATGCAGCAAAGCTTATAAAAAGTAAATGGATAACAATGTCTACGCAACTAATACTTATAAGTGAATGTTAACAAAGAAATCAGATTGTACTGACTTAAGGTCTTTTTAATAGTTTTTTTTTCTAAAGATTTAAAAATAGTCTTATCACGATATTTAATTTTTTTAACTCTTCCATTACTAAGCAAGGTGGCGTAAAAACCGTGATATTTTCTCTGTCAACTGATTTTTTTTTAAAATTAAGACAATGGAAGCACACATTTTTCCATAGGCATTTTAAATTAATCCTGGGTTGACGTCGAGTTCAGGAAGCTCTAGAAGAAATCTATATAGTTTATGGTGAATTCGTACACTTTATTGTATAGCAGTGCATATTCTCTGGCTGTATCAACAAATGATTCTTAGATCCCATATTTCTGACAAAAATGATTTTTTTGTTTTATAAACTACAGTAACCATGAAATATTTTTTGAACCATGTTAAAAGTTTACAAAAGCTAAAAAATGTATACTGCCAAACTCTCCAGTCCAGATCAAATTAAAGCAATGAATGTATGAATGCCCCCCCCCCCCCAATGTGTCCCCTTTATATTTTTTCTCTTATCACTTTTTTACATTTTTCTTTTTTTAAAATTACAAGTATACAATCGATCAGTAATCAAAAGACAGTAACAAATTGAAAGCTTCTTTTTGTCTAAAGGTTTGAAAGCTTTTTTTTACTTTTGATTACTGTGTGGAGATTCATTTGCTGTCAGTAAATCTAATCTTTTTTTTTTTTCAAACAATAATTGAAATATAATTATGTCAATCTTTTTTTTTTATGCCATCTTACATGAATTTTATTTATTTATTAAAATTTATTTTAAAAAAAGTTACAGGTTTTATTTATTCATGCAAGATGCTTATATATCTATCTTACGATGCCCACACATAATAATTATATTTTAAATCTAAAAGAACTTTAAATAATTTTTAACAATTGAGTACTTACTTGCTATGCTGGATGGCAATTCTAATATATCCACATGATTACCATTCAATCGGAAAATAAGTGTTTGGGCTTCTATACTATTGATATGAAAGTAAACAAACATTTCTTTGACCTCAACATTTGATATTCGAATTCCTCATCTTTCAATAATAAAGACCATTAATTTTTAGATGCTTCAAAATTTATAATATTTTTGTTTTGTTCAAAGTGTTGATTTTGATCATTGTCACTATGACTTTTTTTATTTCATTTTACAATGATTTTATATAGTTCAAAATAAAATTAAAAGTATAACTGCTTAATAGAATTTAATTATTGACGTTATAAATTTACTAAAGATTGTTTGTCATTTCATAAATAATTAGTAGCAACATCTTTGAGTGAAAAAGCACAACTCCATAGAATCAAAAGTGTGGTTTATCATATGAATATTTTGAAGTTGCACAAAACTTTATATATTTTTTAAAAATGATTGTCATAAATTTAAATATATATATATTAGCCTTTGCTCTATGATTTAAGTTTGAATTGTTCTTTATGTAAGCTGATCTTGCAAAATGCAATATATATATATTGTATCATGCCAAATGGACGACAACATAAATAATTTCCCAAATCCATAAATTAATCTTTTCATTTTCTCTGTGTATAATATTTACCCTATTATTACAAACTATTTGAGCTTCATACCATAAACCATGAGACTTACTATCCTCTTTAAGAAGACCACAAACCTTTTAACATTCAATAAATACCATGGTATCTATCCACCGGCATAAGAATACCAAGATGCTGCTCCTTATTAAGCCTTCAGATATTCCCATGGCTAACACTAATAATTCAGAAACTTAAATATAATATCTATAATTATTACAACTTTATTTAATAATATTTATAATAAACTTTACTTCACTGTGAATATATTCTACAATAACTTTAAAAATTACCTATTTTCTAATAAGTATTCTTTTAATAATGATATTGCTAACAATATTATAATGAGATCTCAGTTTATCATTGTTCCTTAATTATCTATTTAGTTAATATGCTAGATACAAAGAGGGATTTTACTTACATCTATATAATGCACTAATCTAGAACTCTTAACTATCATAGTCATAACTAATATTATTTTACTATTATCTAATTATATGTTAAATTTATTAAGCACAAGCAGATGATATAATAGTATGAAAGGCTAAAACCTTTGACAGGTGCACCTTAAAAATGTTTATGTGACAACCAATCAGATGTAATAATGACTGCACATGAAACTCTCAATTCAAAATGCAAGGCAGAGATTTTATGAAAAAACAATGGACCCCATCTTCTTCTCTACTTAAATTTATATATAAATAAGCCAGTCTCAAGCATTTTGAACCAAGAGTGTGAATCTTAAAATACCTTTACATTTAATTCACTAAATATTATAAATAAATAATGTGAAATCTTTCGATTTACTATGAAATAATTTTCAAATCTAATGAAATGATAGTAAAAAATGTAAATACATTAAATTTATTAAGTGCAAGCAGATGATATAATAACAATGTGAAAGGCTAAAACCTTTGATAGATGTGCCTTAAAAATTCTTATGTGATTAGCTGTCACATAAGCATTTTTAAGGTGCATCTGTCAGAGATTTCAGCCTTTCACATTATTATCATTATCTAATTATATAATCTTCTATCAGACCAACATAACCAACTTTATTTTGAATAAAACAATAATATATTATACAATCAATAAAACAAATAATCAACTGATTACTTAAAATTATATTTTTTTCTACATATAAAATACAATCTTCACTTATGACTCACGTGATCATAGTAACTTGATACTAATTAATACATACTTTAAAATATTTTACCCTCAAATAATTACCATATGTTATCTTTTTATTATATTGATTGTTATGCAATATTTACATTTTATATTCAAACTAATTTGTATATATATAATTATGTACCAGTAACAATCTAGAAATATGATGCAGTGTTCATGACTCAGAGTCAAATTAATAAACACTAAAATTTATTACTACATTACTTACAAACTTTATAATTTTTATTATTATTATTTTTTCTTTAATTAATAAATAATTTTATTAACAACAAAATTAAATCATAAATCAATATAACATAACAAAATTATTTACAAAAATAGAATTATTTTTATTATGCAGTAATAAGTAATATTAATCATCTATCTTTGAAACACCATTCTTTAATTTTATTCCATTTACCTTTATCAAATAAACATTTCATGATATTAATATAATGTTTTCTAAAATCATATATTCCATCTCCATCCTCCTCATAATATATAAATGTTTATATTAACTTTATTATAATAATTTACTGCCTATAAATGAATTTTATGACTAAAATTTACAATTAATATTAGTGCTTTTCTTAACAAATGTAACCTATAATAATAATCTTACCACTTTAAATCTATATGAGGATTTAATCAGTGTATACATTTACAATAAAGAATATTAATTTCAAATCATTAAATATTAATATCACCTTTTCTAAGTTATAACGTTTATTCTTTTGATCTCTAATATTTTATGAAAACAAATAATTATTAATTATCGAACCATTTGTTTTGTAATTACTTTCAGTCTGTAATAATAATTCAGTTAACTTAATTATTTTCAGTAATTTAGAAATTTTACATCTTGCACTTTCAGATCCCTAAAACATTACCAAATTCTTGCCTAAGTAGTTACTCTCATAATAAAACAGGCAAAACTCTTCATACAGTAGTGCTACTCAGTGCTAACCAGAGTAATCAATGGATGTCAGAAGGCTTGTGCATAAAATCCCTATCTAATGCCTACTCAACCAATATCCCCAGACTAGTTTTTGGCTTGTGGCCTTCATCAGTGAGGAGCTTTGGATCTGAGAGCACTGCACTTAGATCTTAGGTAATGTGCTAGCACAAGAAATAATGATCATGTGATGTTTAGTGGTTACTCTCATAATAAAGAGTAATTATCCATTTAACTTAACTACTAACATTATATCATAACCCTGATAATATTATGCATTCATATATTCACTTGATATCTTTCTCATAGCTTTTATTAAGAAGCTTTTGATAATTTAAAGAAAATGTTCTTCTTTATGAATATATGCATTATGTTCATCATCATATTCAACATCCATTAAGATAAACTAAATTTTTGACTTCACCATATCATTCAGAGTACAAAAATACTACATGTCTAACTATCATTAAAACCAAGAAATTTTTACATTCCATTCAGATGCCATAATCTTGTAAAATAAACACCTACACTTCCAGTCAAAATATCTAAACTTTCTTAGTTTAATCCATAACATACAAGTTCTAAAAATATAATGATCACAACCAAATAATATAACAGGGCTGCATTAAATACAAAAATATTACATTTATATTATAATATTATAAATGAGATCAAAACCAAATGTCATAGTTAATAGTTAGACATTATATTATTCTACACACACATATTTTCATCCTCTTTTAAATTAGTATACATTAGTAATTTTATAATTTTATTTATTTATATTAATATACATAAGATATTATTAATAATTCACTATACAATATGATTCATCTTATACCTAAATATTGGATTTTCTGGTGATTTTTTGCAACATATGAACTGATTTCTATTTATTATAACCCATTAATGATACTAAACAAATAAAAATAAATAAATAATATACTTATTAATAATTTAACATTTAAATTTCTAAATGCATTAATAACTTAATAATTAAAATTTAGAATTCTTTTTTTAAAACGAAAAACCAGTTTACAATACTTTGTCTTCAGGAGCAGAAGTTTCCATAACAATGAAAATCATTTTAAAAGTTCTAAACAACTTACTGTTGGCATCCCCCTTTATTGACTCACCATTCTCCTTATGCAACAATTAAATGCAGCAATTTAAATGCATAAAATTATTCTCCAAGTGGATGTTCTTCCCTTTAAATCACAATAAAATTTTATTTTTATTTTATTAAAATGTTTTTCCTGAAGTATTAATTCTTCATTACAATATTTATTATTTATAAATTATTAATATATATCCTCTAAATATAAGCTTTAACACACTTTACGATCCACTTCATTTTATTGGCATCCCTTTAAAGTATTGTTTTTATAAGCCAATATTTTATACCAAAGTTCCAAATGCCATGTTAATTTTTTTTTCCCCATGTGTCATAGCATCAGATGGGAAGTGAACCTGCTAACCTTAAACAACTGCTTGTAAAGCTGCTGTCACTGTCCATTGTTGTCATCTTGAATATAACTTTCAAACACCTTAAGTTACAATATACTTATTCCACATGCTAATTAAATTATTTCAATCAAAATTAAGACTTATTTAATATATCATTCACCATGAGTGCTTCTTTTGTTTTCCTTTCTTTTATAACATTTATCCATCATATTCCATTACCAAGCAATTTATACTTTCAATTATAGTATACATTCAATATCTTACATTAAAATCAAACAAAATAGTCATTATTTTTGCATTCTGTTCATTCTTCGTAAATATATTCTTTTACTTTTATATCATTTAGTCATTAGATCAAATTAAGCTATAATAAATTTTACACAATCAATATGCTGTTACAATGAATAACATTCTAATAAACTTCAACTTATCTAAATTATTAATTAGATAAAATTCTTTTTTCTATAGTATTCACTTCAAGTTTCTTTAAGTAACTATCTTTATTCAAATTTTTTTACTAAGTTTCTTTTTCATTATACATTAAGTTTCCATTATTATAAAATGAATATTCTTCCTTCTATATGTTAATTTCTTTAAAACATGCAAAGTACAGTTTTTATCAAAAAAAACACAGAATAAAATTAGCTTGTTTTGTAATTAACCTTTTACATACTTGTGAAATATTTAGTATTTCCACATATACTTCCTCTTGCAACTAGTCATAGGCTTTAATAAACCCATTAACTTTATAATATAGATAATATAAGAATTCCAAGTTTTGGATTGAATATATTCACAACATTAGTAAAGATTTTAGAGTTCCTTTTATCCCATAAACTTTTCATTAAACTTCACAAATAATTTTATATAATTAACCAGGTATTAGTTATTTTTTCTTTTTAAATTAAAATAATATTTATAATAATTTATAGCAAAATTTTATGGAAAAGAAAAATGTTTGTTTTCCTACCATAATTTTTTCAATTAATTTCCCAAAATATTGTTAGCTTAAATTGTAATATACTTCAGACTTCACGATTGCTCATTGGTTAATTCTCAAAATTTTTACAATGAATATTTAATTAGTTACAAAACATTCTAAGAGTTTTTAAACCAATATTATTACAACAAATATTTATTAACAAAATAAAAAAAATATCTTTAATAAACATTATTAAAAATCAGTTAAATTACAACTACTTTAAACTATTTAAATTTTACTTTTATAAAATAGATCCTAAAATGATTTTATGAACTTTTATTACTTAAATAATAAAAATCAAGATTATTTCAGTTTTTTCTAAAATAAATCAATATTTTACTGGAAATAATTAATTCTCTATTAAATAATATGAGCACAAACAAGAGCACATGTACCTATGGCACTTATTCTTATTTATAGGTGACATCATATTTAAACCACACTACAAATTTTAAATTTAAATATTATCAACAAAAAAACTTACTATTAATAAACAATATTAATTTATCTTTTACTCTTTTTATTTAATTACATGTTTTTAAAATATATAATTTAATTAAGATTTAAATAATTGATAACAATCCAATTTAAATCCCTCAAGTTTAAAGTTTAAACAACTAATGTAACCCTTAACTCCCATAACTTTACAAACCAAAATATGACTATTTATAAAATTTAAAATTATCAAACTAAGATCTAATTTTAATAAATAAATTATTATGTGATGTATCAATATATAAGGGTACAATATATATATATATATATATATATATATATATATATATATATATATATATATATATATATATATATATATATATATTATAATGAGATGAGTAATGATGGAAAAATTATCATCAACCCTAGTAAAAAATATTTCAAATAAAATGAAATGATTTAATATAATATCAAAAAATATATAAATAATGTTATATATTTAAAGAACATGAGGTCATGAGATGAGATCTCTCTGAGAGATCAACTCCCTAAAGTAACTATAAGTATAATTAAATAAATTCATCAGCATTACAAATAAGTATAAGTAATACTCATCATTATGAGTTATTAACAATAAAATAATCAACAGTCAATCTGGTGATGTGTACTGTAAACTAGTCCAACTATATAGCTTTGTCAGATTGTAGCAATTATTCAAAACATTAATTTGAATGCACAAACTTAGTGTTCATCCATAAAACATGCAACCATAAAATCAATAATGCTGGGATATTAAAACATGATAATCATAATCAATGCTCTGACTACTTAGTATCTTTAATGTATTGGCCAACTATAAACTTAATTTCTAATAGACACTAAACTAAATAAAATATAGTGCATGGGTGTTAAAGAACATTCTCTTTTTACAAATCATGGGAAATATCATCATCATTATCGGATGACCACAAACACTATTATACATCCCCTTTTATATATCAGATTATTATGTACAAATCTAGCTCAGAGAACACAAGCTCTATTACTGTTACTGTGATCAAGAGATGATGCAATATATAATATTCTAAACTATTTAGAATCAAATCACTGGAATAATTTTAACAATGATAAATAAATGTATTAATAACAAAAAATGATATTAAGGTCTTAGAACATGGCTATTCACATATAAATTAAGTCTTTTGATTTTGCGTAATATGCAATTTAAAAAAACTATCATTGTTATTTACAATACCTCTTAATAGGTTTACATAAATCCCATATATATAAGTATATGGACATATAGTATATTATAAAATATATTTGAATAGTCAAAAAATGATTAAAATTTATCTATAATTGTCTACTTGACACACATCAATGTATATGCACACAGATATGTGGCATAATAATTTCTGAAAATATTTGAATTGCCATAAAATAATAATTTTAAGTTATTACATTGCGATTTACATATATGTTACAATAGATTTATCTGAAACACAGTCAGCACACAGGCATGTGGCTTAATAATTTGTTAACTTTGTCAAAATAATAAAATGATTATTAAAATATATTTTCACAATTAATTCTTTGTTAAAGTCTATAAAAACTTTGTTATTTTAATAATAAGTTTCACTCTTTGCTGATTAGTTTTCTTTTTTCTTTAAAAAAAGTACTATCAAATTTTTTGACAGTTTAAAATTAATTAGATAAATGTGCTCTTTTTTTTGCTTTTTCTAGAATACAAAATCATCTATGAATTATTTCTTTACTTTTTAATCCAAGCAAAATTATTTATTTGCATTCCTTTTTTTTAAATGTCTCTTTTTTCAATAACCAATTTAAAATAATATCATTCTATATATATCTATCACTTTTAAAATATCATTTTTTTAAAAGCAATTATCTAAACAACTCACTTTATATAAATATGATGTGATACATTTATCTGTGGTGCATTGTGTTTAGATACATCAGTAGACTTATAATTAATTCTTCAGCAAGCTGAAGTTTTCTATGGATGTGTCACCATTGAGAAAGGTATAATCAAGTAACTGTTTTTCTTCATTTGGTTCCACTTAGACTTCAGGCAAGTCAGCCATTTTGTCCACATTTAAGCATGCTAATGAACACAGAAAGTGATTCTGGCTTCATGTGACTCAAAACACTTTCATAGTGAGCCATAGAGCAGCTACTGAACTTTCCATTTTTTCCTTCTGTTATAATTTTATGTTAACTATTTGTATAACTCTGAAAACCAAGTAACTAACTCTGCCAGCTGCTATATAGTCAGCTATGGTGACGAAAGCACATTAATTAAAGTCTGTTTCATCTCTCTAATCTTTTGTAATTACTTAATTAAAAACTATTTTTGAAAGCAACTTTGAAATCTTATCAAAGTATTATTTACAATGATTTCTAACTAGATAGTGAAATGTATACAAGCATTAATTAAAAGATTTCAAAAATAAATCATGCTTGTGTTTAATTTCAAAATTCAATAAAAATATTTGTTTAGACCATTTTAAATATTTATTTATAACAAAATTTTATTTTCAATTCAAAATTATTTAATCTTTTACTATGATTTTATTCTATTCTGGGAAATGTAGAAAATATCTACAAAACTTTTGTTTGTGCTACTTTTCCTTTCAACTTTATATATATATATATATATTGTAACGGTCAGAATCGTCTATCTCGCTAACACACTGCATAATTCAAACCCCAGACACTAAACTGAACATTCTAGGAGGGGTTGCCTTCTAGATATACTAAGTTCGAATCTAAAGTCCAAATTTCACAGCGCCACCTATGTGATAACACATCTGATGCTACAACTAGTATAACCTTTTACCGGTGCCTGGTGGTCAGGGAGAAACAAAAGACTCTATACTAAGATAAGTTTGGGTGGCTAATTAATGTCTATGGATTAATAAAAGAAATGCAGAAAATATATATATATTGACCGAGACAGTGATAGGAATCAAATAAAATAAGAGATAAAATTTAGTTTTAAAATAATTTCACACAATTTATTTAGATAAATATATATATAACGCCACTGTCTGCTTATATGAGACAGGGATGCGTATTGAATAATTGTTGGCATTTATATTTCAGCAATGACAAAAGATTTTAAAACAGAGAGATATATTCTATTCCTCGGGCTAATAGCATTACGATAATGTGCTTGACGAGATAGGAATATGTGCGAGGTGCTTTGAGTAAATAGACAAGTTTAAAAAAAATATTTGAAATGAAATGTTCTAAAATATTTATTGATTTCGAGAATAGTAACGGACTAAAGCTTACTAAGCAAACGTGGGAATGTGATCAAAGCATTTATTTGAGAATAATAATAGATTTGTATTGGGAGGTCAGTATTGCTGACAGTGAATTTATAAAGATGGAGGGTGTGACTCGTTTAAGTCACGGATGCTTTGTAAAATAAATATAAAATGAAACAATATTGAAAATCGGAATAATTACGGAGGGCATCTCGCCGCTAACCCGTAGGAAAGTATTTTGATGAAACAGCCGAAACTTAGCAACTGTGTGACGATTGCGTTTAATTCCCAGGGGTGTCATTTGTGAACACCCTCTGCCTGGAAATTTGCAATGAGCAAAAGAACGGACTTTGCCGTGTAAAGAATCCTTGGAAAATAAAACAAAGCAGTCTCAACAACCAATTCATGTACCAGCAATACGAGACTAGTGTATATAAAAACATACTAAATGGGTTTTACTTGTATTAAGAGAAATGCCCAATCAAATTCCCTGAAATTCATTTAAAAGGGTCCGCACATTCTCGACATCAATGATGAACTTTATAATTAAAATAGAACACGGTAATTAAAATAAGAAAATGCATGCTTGCGGGTTTGAAAAGTAAGTATAGATTTATATACGCAATCATGCATTTGGGGACACATTTAATCATTGACTTCGCACATACTCTTATATTAGATTAAAATCAATAACATGTAGATTTTAAACTATGTGATTATGTTACATTAAAGAAAAGAATCGCCCTCGAACGAGTGATTTGCAAGACAATAAAATTGGAAAATTATAAATTTAAAATATGCCTTAATAGCGGCGTCTTATTTTCAATAGAGGGAATAGTTCACTCGGTCAAAGACGATTCTGACACATTATCATAATAAAATAAAAGAAAGCTTTATAAATAGAAAATATTAACCCAAGGATAGAGCAAAATGTTGAGTATATTTAAATACATGAAAGAAATACATAATGAAGTTGTGAAATATAAAAAAACAATGTTAAATAGCTATAGCATGTTAGTTAGTGATCACAAGAGCTCTTGGGTTAATTTAGGTTACCTCTGGAGAAGCATTTGCAGGTAGATGTTCGGCAGGTTTTATAATTCAGCAGCAAAATCTGGAATGTTCATATTTGGCAGCGGCAGCAGCAGTTTCGGGATCTGTGTGATAAATTTTTGATGGTATGGAGCAGCGGCTGGCTATTCCGATGGGACATAGCCATCTTAAACGCCTCTATTCGGACATGTCAAGGTTAGCAAATTATTAGAATTTTAGAACAACTCAGAAACTTTTAGACAACTCAGAATTCTTTAAAAGCTTAGAAACCTTTAAGAGCTTAGAAAGCTTAGAATGCTTAGAATGGTGAACAAAAGAAAAACATCCTTTTTATAGTAAAATTTAACAATAGATTTGTCCTGGGGCGTACAAAATTATTGGACTTATCTGCTGTAATTAAATCTATCCGAATGTCTAAAGGAATTCAACATTAATTAATTTCTTTTGTTAACTTCCCCGTCGACATTTGAATTACAAACTAGATTTAATTAAAATTACTGCTACTAATTAAAGAAAACTTAAGTGGACAGCTGCTGTTTTTAGATAAACTTATATAATTAAACTATTGTCCCTCATTTATTTTAACAGAAATATTTGGGATGATTTTTATCAAATAAAACGAAAATTATTTTATTTTAAATTGTAATATTTGAATCTATCTACTAAACGAATATTTACTAATTGAATTTTATTTTAAATCAAAATATATTACGACGGTAATATATTTGTAAATAGATCCAAACAAAATAACTAACAATTTATAATTTTGATATGTTTTAAAATGGATATCATAGTGTGTGCGCAATTACGACTTATATAACTTACTTTTTAATAAATGTAAATTATGTGAACAAATACATAATTCATATTTTATTTTATTTGGGAATAAGTTATATATATAATACGAGCATTGTGCTCGTGGTTTAAAATTAGGCGGGATTTTCGGTATATAAGTGTATTACAGACACACTACGATAGATTGGGGTTCAAACTAAGGTATGAGGGTAGGAAGTATGTGAGAAAAGGTGAAACGAAGATCTGCAAAGCAGACCTTACTGTTTCAATATATATATATATATATATTTGTGCACACACTATGTTATTATGTGTCATGTAACAACTGTCACAATATATATTGTAACCAAATTAAAGGAGTTCAAAAGGTCCATTGTAACATATTGAGATCTGGTCTATTAAAGTAATTATGAAATGTCAGAATTCAAACATTATTAAAATCTCAAATATTCAAGTATTACAAACATTAATAAACTGATCAAAAGTATCATTGTAACTTAAATAAACTAGATTAAAGATCCATAGTAATAAAATTAAGGTTTAGATCAAAAGATATTGATTAAATGATCATGAAATGTCAAATATTATTAAAAAATTATGAATCCAAAATATTCAGTATATTATTATATTCAGCTTAACTTAATGAAGAGGATCAACTGGATCAAGTATATTATTTAATCAAGAAATGATTCAAATATAAATATTTATTTTATTTCAAAAAGCTTCCAATATAAATATCTAGCTCAATAAACGAAAAATGCATTGTAGATTTTATATCAAAAGAGAAGAATTATTTAACATGAGTAGTGGCTATTAAACCAAAGATCAGACTGAGTTATCTATCATATTACGGGTCATTGGATGAAATGAAACATATTTCTATCATTAGATTTCTCAAGATATCCCACTATCAATAATTATAAGCAAATTATTAATAACAAGTATTATAACTCAGGTATATGAAATCACGTGAGGTGAGTACACTAGTAATTCAATAAAATATAACTCAGGTATACAGACAGTAGATCTTATCCACTTTCATTTCTTGGTTTGATGTTAAGTGCATGTTTAAACAAATACTAAGTGAATATGGTCTAGCAGGGCGCCACTAGATTATCTGAATCTAGACACAGTTATATCTAATAACCTTTCACATGTACCAGGTTTGAATCCCCTTTTGGTACTTTATTTCTAATAAAAATGGGAGATTTTGCTTTTTGAGCCATATCACTATACGCACTAATATTTAGGTAAAAGTAAAACATCTTTAAACCAAAGTGGAGTATATTAGACATAAATCATTTCTTAGATCTTAGCATAACAAATGTGTTTCAATATTTTTATAAGTTTACTAGCTCAGATTATATATAACTAATTTAGGATGGCAATTCACTCATCCTTGCATGAAATAGATGATGGGATGTGGTTATAATAATACTAAGAAATCACTAAATATTATAAAATCAATATTTATTTATGGCCTTTAAACAGTTAAACAGCTCATTAATTAAAACGTTGATGACGATGATGATGATGATGATAATAATAATAATAATAATGACAAGGGTTTCAACTACAGCTCTAGGACTAAGCCTAAACATAAAACTAATTTTTATAAAGAAATTCATAATTATTGCTTAATTTTAGCATATTTACTTATATCTTAAATAACTGATATTCAACCACTGATGATGATGAATGATCACACTTAACAAAGACTACACTTAATGAAATATATACGCCTCGTTTAATAAAACAAACTAATATTTATTACTGCATTTCTAACATATACATAAAAATTTCTAGATAAACATGAAAATTGATATGAATAAGAATAATAATAATAATAATTAATTATATAACAATCCTTAGATTAATTTCAAGTTCTTCCCCCTTTCCCTTCAAATGTATATTGTATTAAGTTGGATGTCACATTGACCATGATTTTCACTCCATGAGAAAAGTATTTCAAGAAAAAAAAAATATCCGCTCATTAGCACACATACTTTATAAATCTAACATGTAAGTAGAATGTTAAAAAAAAATGTTAATAGAAATTAGAAAAATCAAGTTCTTAGAAAAGAGTTTTAAATCATTATCTCCCCCTCCCTTCTAAGCGCTGAAATCTATACTTTCTCAAGACAAAATAATTTAATATTTTAACACCACCTATTATTTCACATTCACTCGCAATTATACACATATAAAATATTACTATGTATGTGCGTGTTTTATCCCAAAATAATAATAATATATTAGTTAAAACTAAAATCATAATACCATAAAAAAATTGTTTTACACATTAATATTTCATAACTGTAAAATTAATAAACAAATAAATTTTGATACATTCACAATCATTTATGTAGTTCAAAGCTATTATTATTAAGACATTCTTGGTTTCCATCGATCTGAATTGTCTTTAAAAGTTCTTTAAATAAAATATGTCACTTTATTACTAAATTTTTATTAATACTCTGATTTCATAAAGAAAATAGATATAAAAGTCATATTACCAATCTAAGGGTTCACTTGTCTTGTATACTGTCTATACTTGGCAGCAACAATTTCCGTGTTCTTTGGAACAATCACTTTCTTGAAGTATATAATTATTTGATGATGAGGATCCTATTGAGGTTATTTGCTTTAGTGGATAATTTGGAAATCATTATATCAATTTTTCTTCTCTTCCTGTCAAGCATTATTCTTTTAGTGAATGAAATACAGCAGTTGTTTTCACATTATAAATTTTCTTGAGTTTAAAATCAGTTGCTGGAACAATTAATTGGACTTGATGATTAATATTTATCGGTAGATTAATTCATCTTTCATCGAATGCAGGTGAATGCTTTCTTCCTTCTATTAAAAACATCTTATTTCTCTGGTCAGTTGAAAGGTGTAGAATATTATTTTAGACAAAACATCTTTTCTTTCCTATATGATGTGCAGCTTCCCAGATGGTCAGGCAAAGATGGGACATACATATAATTTTTCTAGCCAGTCATTTCTTATATTTTCAACATTCAATTTAATAGTCTAATAATCTGAATCATAATCACAATAATAATTCAACTGATTTTTCCAGACAGCTTTTTATATCCAATTTTTAGCTAACTTAACCAATCAGAGATAGCGTCACTTGCTATTTTTGGACAAATTCATTTTAATTAGATCTCTAATTTATTTTCAACTAAATTATTTTTCAACTGAAAAGTTTAATCCTTTTTCCAGACACCTTTGTTTTTTTTTAAAAAAAATAGACTTAATCCTTTTTTTTTCTTACACCTAGGTAACATTTCAAATTTTTGAGCTTCCTTCTTTAGATCTTAAGATAAGACAATTTCAAAATTAGAGTTCCCACCCAGCTTAAGCTCCCAAAGTGACAAACAATCATTTACAAAAACAAAATTGCTACAAAAATAGATATCTGATTCAACAGATTTCCTCTTTTAACATAAAATTGTACAAAAAAATAATTTGACAGATTTAACCCTTCCTTTTCTTTCAATATTTAATAAATGTAAATTTCTGTATGTAATGTACACACATACTTCATTATTTCAAATCATTCATAAACTAACATTAAATAATATAATTGCTAGCTTAGTAATTATAACCCTATTATTTAATTAAATCTGTAACTTTTAAATCCCAATTACAATTATAGAAAAGCAAAATAGAAGCATAGAATAAGATATTAGAATTGATCAAGCATAGGTTAGTTTTAAAGAAAGTTAAAATGTTGAATATTTGAAATATAAAACAATTAAATAACTTACACATACACTGCTTATACATATGCATTATAACTTTGCTTTTTAACAGAAAATTTAAATATTAAATGTGTGTACTGCTCTTTTTGAGATTTATTAACACACAAACAAGTAAAGCATATAATTGCTGTCCCACTCTCTTTCTGTCTAAAGCATTTAAAATTTTGATCTGGTAGGGTTTGAACTTGGATGCCCTACAGCTTCTTTTATGGTTATATAAAAATGTGATGATGATTTTGTTTTACATTTTCTTACATGCACATTACTATAAATTTAGCTAATGACTAAATTGTAATGGCACAATATATATATATATATATATATATATATATATATATATATATATATATGTGTGTGTGTGTGTGTGTGTGTGTGTGTGTGAGAGAGAGAGAGAGATCAGATCCACATACACACATGATTATATATTAGTAAACCACGAGTCTAAGAAAGGTAAACAGGCTAGCATTCATGCAACTTTAGCATATATGTGATAAAGACAAACTTGATAATTTTAATCAGTATAAGTGAATGCATATTGAAGTGTAAGCTTATTTTTTCTTTCAATTGAAAAATATCAAATTGTTAAAGTAAATAGTAATATACAATTAAGTTATGTGTTAAGGATTTAAAATTATGTGATTATAGAGTGAAGCTTTTCAAGCATATTCTTTGTATACTCAAACCTTTATGGATTGTAGTAAGTGTGTAAAAGATAAAACTCTTTTAAAGCACTATAGCAGATGCTTTGTACATAAAATTTTATGGGGATGTGTATTGATTCAACAGCTTTTAAAGAGTTATTTTTTTAAATCTATAAATAAAAAGAATTAAGGTATAGTCTTATTTATTTTTGAGTCAGATTATATATATGCACAGTAAAATTTGTATATACATTCTCATTTCTGTTTTTTTTTATATTTCATTTTAGTTACATTTTGGCATTTATGATGTAATCTTTCAAGGTTTTGCTATTAGTAAATCATTTACCGGTAAGTAAAAAATATTTATATTTATTATTCTAAAATTTGATTTTATTCTCCCATGATGTCAAATAAATCTTAGAACACTTGCAGATGTAAAAGATTTTAATTAATTTTTAACGAATTTAGAATAAGAGGATTATTTAAAAAGCATTTGAACTTTTTCAAACTGCTTAAAATTTAATTGGCTGCAGTAAGAAAATCAATAACCGTTAAATATATCTTTAGATTATTGTTTTAACTTATATATTTCTTTAATAATACAAGTCGTATTTATATATTTTTTTAAATATACAATTATAGAAAGAGTACAAATATATATGAATCCCAAGATGTATTTTACATGAATATATCTAATCAATTATCTCAGGTCATTACACGACTCACTGTTTATTGGTATGGTTTTATATTTATCTAATAATTTTTATATTTTCAATTTGCAAACCCTACGTTATTAGCAAGCATTTATAGATAATTACTGCCTTTAAACAACTTCATTTTTAACTTTTCCTTGCAATTTCTGATTACTTAATGAGAGTCTTGTTGCATAAAAATGCAATCATTGTCATTAAAATTAACTGAAGCTCAGTACTATATTCAAATACAACTACAATATTTAGTTACAGCTTTTCTAAATTGACAATTTCTAATTAAGCAAAAATGAATTTACGAAGAAAACAATAATTACCGAGCTTCAAAGGATGTCATTACTTTGGTTAATATATTACTGAATCCAAAAAGATAAGTATGTTGTTTGTGTTTAAATTTAATATATAAAGTGTATACTGGTACATGTTAGGTATAAATTTTTATACGTAATTTGAAATTAGCATGTAGTTTTATAATGTTACTGTTATTACATTTATTTTATAAATAATACCATAAAATTATCTGGTACTGTTTTTTATTGTCTATAACAATTTTAAAATATCTATTATTATTTAAAGGAAAATGTATACCCATATACAAGTATGTGATAAAATATTTTATTTGAACACACACACTAACATTTTACTTTTTTATTTTGAATGTTTGTATGTAATAATTTTTTTTGAAAAAATGTAAAAAAAAAGTATGATGTTAAACAATGGTGTTTCTTTAATTCTGATATATTTTATAAATTATATTAAAAATTAAATATATTTAATATTTATTAGTGCATGCACCATTCTTCTTTTTTATTCATAGTCCCAAATCTTATACTAACACCACACACATTCATATATCTTCTTTAAAAAGGTGAAGAAAAAATATTAATGATTGCCAAGATGCATTTTATCATAAACGTGTATTATCAGTTATCATATATATATATTCCAATGTAGTAATTTTAATTATATCAGTTATCATATATATATATTCCAATGTAGTAATTTTAATTATATAATGAACATTTCCATTATCTAATATTAATCATTAAATGTTTTCCAAAAAATTCAAACTTTCAAGTTTTCAAATACATTTAAGTTAGTAATAAACACAGTTTATTACATAAATCAACATTTCAAACTCTCCTCTCTTCATCATATGTTGCTGGTCTGACCAATGACAGAACTAGCAAGGTAATCAAATATAATCTTTAGATTTATGAATATTTAATTTAAGACAACAGTCTAACCAACTAGACTATTCTTTCTAAGCAGCAGCCAGTAGAAATGTCATATACTTATTTATGTTTTCCTGGTTTCTCCACTTTTTTCTTAAGGATAAAGTTAATAAGTTGTTTTCAGACCTTATGAATAATCACAGTAGGTTGAATTATAGGAACGTTTGCTATTATTATGTGAGCAACTTTTTTAAAGTTTATTCTTTGTGATTTTCTCTCTCAATGTTTTTTCCAATTGAAAATTTGTTCACTGATACATCCATGGTGTGCTACTTTAGATATATCTGTTTTTCCATTTCTATTCAACTGTTTGTGTTTTCTCAATCACTTTCAAATGGGGCAACAGGTTTCACCAATATACATTAGTATGGATTTACACAGTATTTCATAGAAGCAAATTTTATTTCTTCTGATTTCAAGTTTAAATTTTGTAGAAGTTAGGATTCCTCATACAATGTGATGGCTTTGAAAAAATATTAATTGAGGTTGCTTTTTAATTTATCTAAAGATTATTATAACATTTCATGTTGTTTTTAAGTAACTTCATTATTATTCACTAATATTCATTTGTTTAAAAATTAGAAATTATTTTATTTCTTTACCTCAAATATATATTTTAAATTTTTATTTAAAGTTTTCACAATTAAACCCAATATTTTAAAGATGTATAATATTATGTACAACCTTTAGGCTATTTATGTTGTATCCATTATTATCAAAATTGTCTAAGGTTTCTTATATATATATATATATATATATATATATATATATATAGTAACCGGACAAGATCCAACACCACTCTTCATTGGTTTCATTTCCTGATGAGCATATTGCAGGAAAAAACTATCAATTGGCATTCCCCAATGCAGACATCACCCTATCCTACAACAATATGTTCTGCTCATCAGAGGATGTAGTACCATAGAGACTGGAAGCATTTAGAAATTTATGTGTTTGGTTTCCCAAATGGTGTCACTAGAGCTCAATCTCATTACAACCTTACTTACCATTGTCTATTTATGCTGAACATAGCTCAGGAGGCATGAGATTCTTGTGATCAAGATGCAATGAATAATTAGTGATGCAAAAATAGAATTAAACAATTACATTAATTTTTAATAACAACAATTTTATTAACAATAATTCATTGGCAAGTTCTTTTAATATAGTTCATATAATGAGAAGAAGTCTAGAAATATTTCAGGTAGGATATTAAAAAAAAAACCCATCTTTTAGTTCACATGATGAGAAGAAATCTACAAATACATTTTAGGTAGATATACATATATAATTAATATACAAGTATTAATAATCACATTTTGATGCTGATAGAAGCATTTCAAGTAGGGATGCAGATAATATATAAGTATTCATAATCATCTTCTGATGTTGATAGAAGCATTTCAGATAGATATACATATAAAATTAATAAGGAAATGTTTTAACCATTTATTTCAGGTCTGTAGAATAATTTTAAGCAGGTATACATATACAATTTATAAATAAATGTTTTTGACTATTGATTTTAAATCTATAGAAGCATTTAAAGTAGATGAACAAATAATATCAGTATTACACTTGTTATTCCAGGTATGTGAAACATTTCAGGTAGATGTACATGTAATATCAGTATTGCAATTATTATTCTGGGTTTGTGAAAGCATTTCAGGTAGGTATACATATTATATTAATACATAAATGTTTGTAATCATTTATTCCGGGTCTGTAGAAACATTTTGAATAGATGTACAGATAAAATCAGTATTACCATTATTATTCCAGGTAGGTGAAAGCATTTCAAGTAGATGTATATTTATACACATACATTTTATAATTTTATTAAGATACAGCTAAAATGCATAAAAATATTTATGGTTCATATAGTATTTTATTATTTTAATAATCATTACAGGTAGGTAAGCAGGTAATATCAGCAATTCCATTTTTGTGGAGCATTTAGAATCAAATCCAGTATAGATGTATATTTGTATACATACATTTTATTATTTTATTAAGATATAGCTAAAATGCATATAAGTATTTATGGTTCATATAGCATTTTATTATTTTAATAATCATTACAGGTAGGTAAGCAGGTAATATCAGCAATTCCTTTTTTGTGAAGCATTTATAATCCAATCCAGTATAGATGTATATTTATACCTATACCTTTTAATATATATATATATATATATATATATATACATATTATATATATATATATATATATATAATATGTTCTGAGCTTCATGGTGGATAATGAAACTTTTGTTAGTAGCAAATCATGTAATAATATGGATTTTAAATACATTCTCTCATAATGTGCATTATATATATATATATATATATATGTGTGTGTGTGTGTGTGTTGTTGAAAATGTAACATATATATAATAAAAAACATACAATTACTTCTCTATAAAGCTCTTTTAATATTTCAACCAGCAAACTGGTTTTCATCAGAAACCACAGCAAAATGACTATTTCCAGAATTTAAATGCTAAAATATTACAGTTACATATCGGATAACAAAACTAATTCCTATAGGTTAAAAATCTTTACAAAACTTTCTATAAAGGTTACAGCCTTAGTAAATATTACTTAAATAATAATGGGCATTTAATAAAATTTATAATTAAAACTTTCTATAAAAAAATATTTAAAAAACATTGTATAAAAAACAAAAAAAAACTCTTTCACAAAAAACTTTTGTTAAAAAACTAAAACCATACATATATTATTATTATATATTAAAATATATCAAAAATTGTTAAAAATATAATTATATATGTACACATCAAAAAAACTGTATGGTACCGGGTCGAACCGCTGAAACCATATACTTATACATATATATAAGTTTTGGCCGGTTTCAAACTCCTTCATAATACATTTATAATCTTATAAATGTTACATGAACGAACCGGCACATTCGAGCAAAATGGGAGATCTTATTGATAGACTAACTATCAACAATGGCCCATGCTAGATTCAAACCCCTACTATCCAAACACTTTATTTGTTTCAGAGTAAACTTCAGGCACCAGCTATCTATTCAGAAAAATAAACAACTTATTTGGTCAGTAGACTCATAATCCAGTGCTTGAAACCATCCCATAAACTAGCCCAGTCTAATTTTAATCAGTAATAAAATATAGAAAAAGAATTGATAAAAAGAATTGACCGACGAATAAAGTTTAATTTTAAAGACAATTTATTAACTAACATTTACTAATGATAAACATTTTTATAAATCTATAAATAACACACACATTTTAAGTTAACATACTATGATATATTTTATGAAAGAGCAAAAATAATCTTTGACATTTAAATTATCTAACATTCACAAACACACACATCAATAGTTCATTTTATGCATGCTTATACAGTTTATATAATTTGAATCTTGAATTTTTACGAATTACAGCGGTGGCTACTACGTATAAATGATAATAAATAAATGTCTACCTAGGCTTTTTGGAACGTGGATATTGCTTGTTGTTGGCTGCTTCTGCTGCTTCTGATGGATTATATCTAACCGGTTAGATTTTGATGTTTATTGAAAAGATTTTATGCTAATCCGTTGGTTTTATTCTTAGAGACAGTTGAACATTTAACAGAGGATTTCTGAATTGTTATGCAGACATTATTTCACAGGCAGGTTTTGATGATCTTGTTGGACTAAAAGGCTGAAGCGCGAGTGTATATTTCAAAAAGCTGCTCAATAATGCATTTTTGTTTCTGTATACATAATAGAAATTGCACTGTTGTCTGAACTGGAACAAGACTGTCACTGCAAACTCAGACTGAAAAAACTCTCAATTAATTCCCGATAATAAAAAAAAAGTCTATTTATACCTGCGACATGTTGTCCATGTAATATCCTCCGGCACATATCTGTTGTTGAATTCCATCAGTAATTAATCCTATGACGTGTTTTTGATTAATTGTTTAATTAGTAGTAGCTTTCATAAACGTATTGTTTTTTTATCTTTAGTAGCCCACCGCTGTGTTTTTAAATATATTTCATTTCAATATTTATTTTCATGTGTTTTTCAATACGATTTTAACACACATTTATTATATCTCTTTTTAACAGCTTACATTTATTTACATTCGCATGCACATATATATTTTACTATTCTAAAATCAAAAATAGTTTTAAGATTATTTTTCTTCTTTAATTTAAATGATGAGATTTATATATTTTCTTTAAACCAAACTCTTTACTTCCTTTTTATAAAACCTTTAGTTTAACTTTAATAAAAAAACCTTCCCACTTTAAATCAATGATTTTTCAACTTTTATTTCAAACTCTTTTGCGAAAGATTTTTTTGTTTTAATAATTTTTTTACAACAAAATTCTTTTATATACATGTGCCAATTTGGTCTTGGCACATTACACCCCCCTCCATTTTAGAGTAAAATGCGTCATTTTTGACCATTTTATCTCTTGCAATTTTAATTTTTAACTCTAAAGATTTATTAATTTATTATTTTTCTAAGTTAGCTTTTTAATATCTTTTACTTAACATACAAAGGGCAATCTGTTTTGACTATCCTTTCCTTCTATCTATGCCGAATACATTGCTCACAATGATCTAAATCATGGATAACGACCACCGGGACAAACTAACTTTGTGGCACAGGGTCTTTTGGAAATGATGCGGAAGCAGATTCGCTGACTTACACCGACTTACATGTGTATAAAATCAAAACTTCATTTGCTGATTCTCTTGATCAGACTTGGAAAAAGAAAGGGTCGCTGCGAAATGGCAGGAATTTTCAACTGTCCATTTTCGACTTACACTTTGGAAAGAGGAATGATCCCTGACAAGTCCATTATGGGTACTAAAATTTATCCAGTCAGGAGTTTTAAACTTATCCTTAACTAAACTTATTTCTATACTACCCTCATTCCCTTTTGCTATAGATAACTTCATACACATGTGGATACATGCAGCATAATTCTACATCTACTAATATTCTAGATATCGAGTTATTACTGGACTTGCTTACAGGGAATCTATAATAAATAAATCCCTATTTGCACACATCATGAGGTGCAGCAGGCCAAGAACATAATCTAAAAGGATATCTGGATAAATACATTTAAGATATGCATCATGAGGTATCATATTTACTGAATATTACCAGTATATGTGCGTGTATATACACATGTATACTTATACACTCTTAATACACCTTAGATTGACTTTTTTTTATTACTAATCTTACAACATTGTATTAATCTAATCTCACAATATTATTCCAAACTACCACGGACATCAGTTTTCATACTTATTTATATTAATCTAATCTCGAATATTATTTTCAACCCTTACTCAACTTTTTTATCTATGTGCGTGTATTCAGAAAAACTATTTTACTTTATTACGATTCATTATTTACTCAACTTTTATTAACTTGCATATATTCAAAAACAACTTACTTTACTACGATTCATTATTACACTGATATATATATATTTTGACTTGACTTTAAATCATTTATTTACTTCAAAATAAGAGTCATAGATCAATTCATAGATTACATGACCCTATCTCTTAAACTTGTAAGTTATAAACAGTGAGGATTGCCAATTCCTCTACAAGCTTTATGATAAATGCTTAGCCAGAGCCAGAACTTAAAATATCTCTGTCAGGAACCCTTCCCCAAACCCCTGACCATGGTTTCATGCTTTGGCACTCCTCAGAGAGATGTCAGGGTAGGTTCAGACACTAGATCTAAAAATACCAACCCAAAGCTAAGCACTTAGCTAAAAGTTATCTATTGAGTGGAAAATCTGAAATTTTCAGACATCTACATGTCTTCAAACCCAGCTATCGAACTCAAATAGCTATATGGGGCTGATAGATCTTCAGCCATACCATATATTAGTAGTCATAGCAATATTTATTTACTTCCTTTTATTACCGTGCATGTATTTCCAAAAAAAAAAATCTATTAGTTTATCACGAGTCACTTTTTATTTTTATTTACTACAGATATATTTACGCTTATTTATTTAACTTGATTTTATCGATTTTATTTTAACTATTTGACCTACTTATTTATTTACGAACATTTTTTTTAATTAATATGTGCGTTGATCACTTTTCCCCAAGTATTGACCACTTCAAATTCTTATTTTTCTAGAGTGCATTTTTCGTTTTTATTTTCATCATTAGGTAATAAATGTAATGTTAAGAGAAGTAGGCAGCAAAGTATAAGGCAATTCAAACACACAAATAGATTTTGTGCTGATTTAAACTAACTTTTAATTTCTTTGCCCAAATACTCGCACACACCTCAATCCTAATTTAATACACTTTTTTTTTTAATTTTATTTGATAATGTTTTATTTTCATTAATATTTTCATTATACACTTATTTATTTCATTTTTATTTTTAAAGTGTTATTTTTACTCTCCCCCTTTTTTTTTTTTTTTAAAAAAAAAAACATTTTCATTTTGCTTGTCTATTTTCATTTACATATTTATTTTGTTTGCGTCACACTCTGCTATGTTCTAGACTTATGAGCTGGGATATCAATATAATCGATAAGACATAATCGAGGGTTTTGACATAAATTGTTTTATTATTTTTACTCTCCCTTTTTTTTTTTTTTTAAAAAAAACATTTTCATTTTGCTTGTCTATTTTGATTTACACATTTATTTTGTTTGCGTCATGCTCCGCTATGTTCTACACTTATGAGCTGGGATATCAATATAATCGATAAGACATAATCGAGGGTTTTGACATAAATTGTTTTATAGATGCTTTGACATTTTAAACTCTAAGATTGTTATTTTTTTTACTAAGACTAACTTTAATCATTTTTAATTATTCAAACTATCTTGATACTCATTTTTTGATTTATTTCCTTAAACTTTGTTAAACATTTTCCATTATTCCGAGTCCATGGTCATTAATAACTAGGTCAAGTCGGCGAAACCATCAGATTACATATTTTTAATTTTTGTCAGATGGTTCTTTCTTTCTACATACTAACTCTATAATATAAACTACCTTTCCTCTCTTATTTATCCCACTTTTATAATTTATTACTTTATCTCTTTCTCTTTCCATTCTATTTTCAACTTTGTAAATCAGAAAACCTTGATATGTAGACAAACTCCGAATTATTTCAATCTGGGAATATTTTTTACTACGATTTCTTTTTTTAAATCTGTTTTTAAATCTACGAACACGAACGTTTACTTTAAACCTTTTATTTTTAATTCTTTGTAAAAACTCTTTTACACTATCTTCTACCTTGAACTTATATCTCTCTTATATTTTTTGGTCTACATTTGTTTCTACTTTATATGTCGCAACACTATTTGATTCTAATTTAATTTCTATGTCTTTTATCACCTCAACTTCCTTCTCATCTTCCTGACTTTCTTTAACTAAATCTGCCTTTATAATTTCTTGGTTCTTCTCTACCTTTCCTGTAATTTCACATCTTATTTCTTTCATTTCTTCTTTTATCTTATTCTGGCCCTTTTCGATCTGGTCCTTTAACTTTTCAAGCATTTCAGCTTGCTCTTCCAATTTACTCTTCATTTCATTATTTTGGTTTTTAAGCTCTTCGGCTATTTTTTTATATTCTTCTGCTGTTTTTTTTTTTGTATTTCGAATATGCAAGTTAACAAAGCTATCGGGAATATTTTCTATATTTTTACCTTGAGCCTCCATTTTGGCTTTATTTCTTATCATTTATAATTTTAAAACTTTTTATCATTCTTTTTAATAGTGTATTTTATTTTAATAAGTTTACTAATTTTTATTTTATTTATACTCCGCCCCTCCTTTGTCCATTTATCTCTACCCGATCTTAATGCTTAACTCTGCCCAAACACCCAACTGTCTCTGATTTAACATAATGATTTATTTCAACTAACATAAATAGCATAAATCTATCTTCATTTAAAGGGGAAAAAAAAGGTTTCGGTCAATTCTTTTTTTTTATTTTTAAATTAATACCACTTTATGTACGTAATTTCGCTTTTCTATAAAAAATTTGTCAAACAAGAAACACAGTATTTGATTACTATTGTTCCTTAGGTCCAGCCCCAAACATTGGGAAAGCTATTTATGTACCGGGTCGAACCGCTGAAACCATATACTTATACATATATATATATATATAAGTTTTGGCCGGTTTCAAACTCCTTCATAATACATTTATAATCTTATAAATGTTACATGAACGAACTGGCACATTCAAGCAAAATGGGAGATCTTATTGATAGACTAACTATCAACAATGCCCCACCTCAGCTGCTAGATTCAAATCCCTACTATCCAAACACTTTATTTGTTTCGGAGTAAACTCCAAGTGCCAGCTATCTATTCAGAAGAATAAACAACCTATTTGGTCAGTAGGCTCATAATCCAGCACTCGAAACCATCCCATAAACTAGCCCAGTCTAATTTTAATCAGTAATAAAATATAGAAAAAGAATTGATAAAAAGAATTGACTGACGAATAAAGTTTAATTTTAAAGACAATTTATTAACTAACATTTACTAATGATAAACATTTTTATAAATCTATAAATAACACACACATTTTAAGTTAACATACTATGATATATTTTATGAAAGAGCAAAAATAATCTTTGACATTTAAATTATCTAATATTCACAAACACGCACATCAATAGTTCATTTTATGCATGCTTATAGAGTTTATATAATTTGAATCTTGAATTTTTACAAATTACAGCGGTGGCTACTACATATAAATGATAATAAATAAAAGTTTACCTAGGATTTTTGGAACATGGATATTTCTTGTTGTTGGCTGCTTCTGCTACTTCTGATGGATTATATGTAACCGGTTAGATTTTGACGTTTATTGAAAAGATTTTATGCTAATTCTGTTGGTTTTATTCTTGGAGACAGTTGAACATTTGACAGAGGATTTCTGAGTTGTTATGCAGACATTATTTCACAGGCAGGTTTTGATGATCTTGTTGGACTAAAAGGCTGAAGCACGAGCGTATATTTCCAAAAGCTGCTCAACAAGCATTTTTGTTTCTGTATACATAATAGAAATTGCACTGTTGTCTGAACTGGAACAAGACTGTCACTGCAAACTCAGACTGAAAAAACTCTCTCAATTAATTCCCGATAATAAAAAAAAGTCTATTTATGCCTGCAACATGTTGTCTGTGTAATATCCTCCGGCACATATCTGTTGTCGAATTCCATCGGTAATTAATCCTATGACAATGTGTTTTTGATTGATTGTTTAATTAGTAGTAGCTTTCATAAACGTATTGTTTTTTTATCTTTAGCAGCCCACCGCTGTGTTTTTAAACATATTTCATTTCAATATTTATTTTCATGTGTTTTTCAATACGATTTTAACACGCATTTATTATATCTCATTTTAACAGCTTACATTTATTTACATTCGCACGCACATATATATTTTACTATTCTAAAATCAAAAATAGTTTTAAGATTATTTTTCTTCTTTAATTTAAATGAAGAGATTTATATATTTTCTTTAAACTTTTTAAATTGTATTTCAACTAATAATAATAAACTCTTTACTTCCTTTTTATAAAACCTTTAGTTTAACTTTAATAAAAACTCCTTCCCACTTTAAATCAATGATTTTTCAACTTTTATTTCAAACTCTTTTGCGAAAGATTTTTTTGTTTTAATAATTTTTTTTTACGACAAAATTATTTCATATACATGTCCCAATTTGGCCTTGGCACAGTATGTATATCTACTATATGTATTTTACTATGCACATATATATATATATATATATATATATATATATATATATATATATATATATACATTTTCCTTCATGCTAGTTCACCTATAAAATAATTATCTAGTAAACAAAAAACAAAACCTTAGGAAACTAGGTAATTGAAGGATGTGATAGTACCTATATTCATATTTATACCATGAAGGTGTAATGTCTTAAATTTAAAAATAAAAAAAGGTTACTTTTGTTTTCTTTCTCTTTTGGAAGAAAAGTTAGATTCCAATATAACCACTCTTGAATCATTAATTGAGATTTCAGGTAAATTGATTTATGTAAAATATCAAACCTATGGTTGATCATCCTAATAGTAGACTGTTTGCTGACTAAGTTATGTATCAACTTAAGCTTTATTACATTCTGTTAAATATACCAAGTTATTACTTTTACAATTAACATAGTTGGGGATATACTATTTAAAACCATGAATGGCATCTCTCTGAACTATCTGTGTAACGATAACATGTATGCATGTAAAACATCTCTTATCCTCACATGAAAAACATTCCTTTCCTGACACAAAATTAATGCTAAAATCTGTCCTTACAAGTTTATCCCTAAGTGTCCTATGTCTACGATTTACACTTTAGTGCATGTGCATTATGTACACATACACACACACACACGCACTGATAACTGATAAAAATAAAATGTAGAAAATTAAATGTTTTTAAATTACTTTCTAATTTTTTTCTTATTTAACATTTTGTGAATTGGGAATAATTGATATTAGGAATATAGAGATTGAAAATACAGAAGGTGGTTATATTATAATTTGAGCTATACAAAAGTACAAAAAAAAACACAACATGATAGTATAAAGAAATGTGTTTTTGGATATTGCAGTTTTTCAAGTCTTAATTAGGCGATCATAGTGAAATATGAGTTTTAATTGTTCCATTGTCTGATAACGTTTACCAATGGCATCAAGAAAAGCTGAATCTAGTCGCAAAATATTACAAAGAATCAGTTAAACTAAGTGCAGAATAAAAATACACTTCCCAATTTGATATTAATCTGTAACCAAAACAAACAATTTAACTTCTTTTTAATACAAACTGTAAATAAAGTGTATCACCTCATGTAAAAATATTAACATTTTTGATGAAAGATTCAATATATTAGGGACACACATGACCTCTCATGTAGGTTTATTATGTGAAGCATATATATGTGTGAGATATTGGCTTAAGAATTTTTCACAAGACAATAGTTTAGGTTTTACAAAAAGCTTTAGAACAGTGAATTGTAAATTTTGAAAAATTAATTGGTTACAGATATTTATCAAGCATATTCAGTTAATCTCTATAGAGGTAACACAAGAAAATGCACATTTTATTTGTTTTGTGCAGTTTAATTAAAAAGACTGGCACAGTGATATTAACAGCGTTTGAAAAGATGGTTATTTCAGTGTTCATGCACATGCATATACACACACATTTTAACAAAAATAAATACAAGGAATATGGTGTGTATGAATTAATTAAATTCTTCACCAATATGGATATCTCTGAGATTCTTGTAGTTTTATATAATAGGCAGAATGAATGTAACATAATATAAAGGCTGTGACATCTCTAATACATTTTTCAAAGAATGCTTTTTTTATGTAATATTAAACCTCCTCATAAGTAAGTAATTATTAAATGGAACAAGCAGTATATATAATATCAAATATACAAAAATCTTATAAAGTGTATTAGCCACAAGTAAAACTGTTCATCAATGTATACATATACTGAATTTAACAAAATAAATTATATCTTTAACACATGTGATGTTGTCAAATACATATAGCAACTATAAAAGTCAAACTTCGCACACCTGCATCTCTTTCTACGACCTATTAATATATATCCTATAAAGCTAAATCAGTCTGTAGAAACATGAAATTCATAAACCAGAATTTTATTTTAATATAAAATTACCTACCAATTAATGCATATATTAATCATATAACTTGCATCAACAAAATTGAAAAAACAAAAACAAATGTTACTTTAATGCTTCATAAATTTTCTCTGTGTTGATATTTCTACCATCTTTATAGCTGGTTAAATTTATAAATATTTGAGAGATGTAATAAACTTCTTTTTTTAAAAAAAAAAAACTAGCCAAAATTGTAAAAAAAAAAAGAATGTTTATTATCATATATAATTCAATTAATTTCCATTTTTCTAATATTAAAAATAAAAATAAACATACACAGAATAAACTAACATAGAACTAAATATAAAAACAAATGTGATTTTAGTATTTTTATTTTTCTACATATTAGCTTATTCTGTATTGTGATTTAAATTTTATTTACATTGCAAGCAAATTGTTTATAATGATTCTTATATAATAACAAATACATGTGGCCATATGCCAAATTTATATAATGCTAATGCTCTATTTTGCCTGTATGTGTGTGAAAAAGTTCTTATGTGATAGATTGTATATATGTGTGAGGATATTAATCTAGATCAACTGATGATTGCTGGTTTAGCATGAAATATGTATATTGATGATTATTTATTTTTTCATCATGTATGTGATCAGGTGGGTCAGCAATATGAGATGGCATAGAGAGTGGTGGGTCGTGTAAAAGTCTGAGTTCGAATCCCGCATATATTACATATATAAATGCAGGTTTAAGCCTGTACAATGTATTAATTTATATAAAGTGTGTAAAAGGTCTGCCCAACCCTCGCATATGTATCTATAAATGGATTATTCTCCTGTATATGAGGGGTCAAAATGACTAATGTGTCAACATGAGTAGGATGACAACCTTGGCACTAACAAGGGCTTTGAATGTTCCATCATCAGATTTTCAATGGAATGGAAGGCTTAAGAGTTGTGAGTTGGGATAGTTTGAAGCCTGCCCATTCAAGTATGAAGATTGGCTATCTTAATATAAAGCTGAGCACTGATTGTATATATGTGTGAGGATAGTAATGTAGACCAACTGATGATTGCTGTTTTAGCATGAAATACGTATATTGGTGATTATTTATCTTTTCAACATGTGTGTGATCAGGTGGGTCAGCAATATGAGATGGCATTGAGAGTAGTGGGTCATGTGAAAGTCTGAGTTCGAATCCCATATATATTACATATATAAATGCAGGTTTAAGCCTGTACAATGTATTAATATATTATAAAGTATATTCCATTAGTCTTTGAGGAAAAATCTGTTGCAAAGAATACTGGGAGTGAGATGAGGTAGTATATTTTCTTTATGAAAATGTTTCATCTAATAACCAGCATAGAATTTATTTTCATAAATATACTTTTTCTATAGAGACTTGTGTAATAATCTATCTTGTGTGATGCCATCAATAACATGGGGATTTGCATAACAATAACATCATATTTATACATCTACAATATTATCAGAAAATATACACAAAATTTTTAGCCAATAATTACCTTACAGAATCAAACAAAATATATTCAGCAATATTAAACTAATGTAATTTTTAAAATGTGTTTTAAACAAAAATTATGTCTACTTCCTTTAAAATTTTTAACCATAATGTTTTATCAATACCTTTGTTTTCATTTCAGTGGTGTTTCTAAGATAAAGTATTTAATCAAAAAATACATTTTAATGGCATTAATTATTGTTTATATATATATATCGATCGATATTGGTATGGATAATATTATTACTTTACCTGATATCTGTCAATAAATATCTATATGTAAATTATATTCATGCTTGATTATAAGTGACATTATGAGAAAAAATAATATCAATTTTAAACTTTTAAAAAATATAAATATTATCAAATATGTTAATTATGAAAACAAGCACACATTTTATATGATCATATAAATCTAAATAATAAAAGTATTTATATATGTTTAAATAATTCGTGAAAACTGTCAGTTTCAGTTGTTATGCATAAAACATGCATTAACACTGTCATACCATATGAAAAGATTAACATATCAGTTGCAGAATACATGCACTTCAGGAGGAATAGTCTTCATCAGACGTATTGCATTATTACCTATTATACGCACGACTATAACAGTCACTCATATTAATACTGTAAAATCCAATTTATTAGAGTATAGATATTTGATTCTATTCTTGCTTTCTATAAATTACTCTTTTCCAATACGAATTTATTCTAATCTTAATAGAATCAGGGACTCATTATATTAATAAACTATTTAAAAACCTAATATCAATATATTTAATCAATAAGTTAATATATCTTAGATTATATGTAAATAATCCTGGAAAAATGTCAGCTCTAATAGTTATATATAATATATTCATTATAGTTGATAAACTACTTAAAAAAAATAACAAATCATCTTACAGTATGCAAGCATTTTAGATATTGCATTTTATCATCTACTTTAGAGCATTAATCATCCATGCAAATATAACAGATGATTGTTTATTTTAATACTGTAATGGTGATCAATAGTATAATCATTTCTTATAAATTAGCCTATTCCAATATGGATACATGCCAATTATGGCAGAATTAGAAACTTTTATTAATAAATCTTGTTTAAAAAAATATCAAAATAAATAATAAATACATGGATTAAAGCAAGTATTGTAAATTGTATGTAAATAAATCTGAAGGCGTTTTAGCTCCAATCATCACACATAATACACTCATTATGGTGTCTTATTAGAAAAATAAATCAAATTCTGCAATATATACATACATTTAATCACTTGAGGATGCCACCATATATAGAGATAAACAGAATATTGGGTGCAAATTAATTTATGATAATAGTAAGGAAAGTAGTTTAGTGTTTAAAGCTCCAAGGGAATCTTTTAGCAACAGTGCATTATCACGAAAATAAAAAAAACATGGGTGATTTCGTCTGCAAGTTGTGGAAGGAAGGCATAGAAAATATTAGGCATCTGTTAATTGAATATAAATGCCTGAAAGCAGAAAGGGTACAAATAATAAAGTTGTGGAAGACTAAATATAAGCAAAGTGATTATATAGAAAGTGAGTTATTGGTTTTTATGCTGGGTTTGGGAAAATATAAGAGAGATTTAGATATAAAAGCCATAGAGTTGACAAAGATTATGTTGTGGAAATGGGATGGAACAGAATATGGGAAAACATAGGGCATGGAATGAAAAGGGAAGGTAAAGTTGCTAACAGGTTTCTCTGGGCATAGTTCCTGAGAGTTTCCTGACTCCATATAAGGAGAAGTCACAGTACATCATATCACATTACATATTTGAAAAAATTAGTTTTGTGTGAATGAATGAATGAATGGTAATCCGGACATATTTTAATATAATTGTTCCTGATGCTAGTTCAGCTTAGAGTACGAGGTATATAACTATTAAGCAATTAATGCAGATATCAGCAAACAAACAGCAGGCAAATTTAATTAATCAAAATATTTATTAATTGCAAAAGGAAAATGTAACATAAAAAAAAAAAACCCAAGAAATTTAAAATCGATTAATTTTATTTATGGATGGTTTTTTAACTCAATAATCCAAACATAATTTATTATTGTCCGATATTCAATTAAGAAATATTAATTATTTATATCGGGAATGCAATTACTTTAACGAAATCATATCAAAATCGTAAAATTTTGATCTTAATTAATTTAAAACTTACATTTTATCTTATATTTGTGTGTATCAACCTTATCCAAAATAATCAGAGACTAAAAAACTAATATAAATGTAATAAATGAGGTATTATTTCTATGCCAATCTCTGCAATATTAACCCTGACTGTCCTACTTGCGTACGTAACACAGGTAATTCTAAATGTTGAGAAAGATTCACACTGAATATAGCGGTGATAAAATAGAAGGTACGGGTAACTGTACTAAAACTTAACTATGGCGATAGAAAGACAGACTACTATTCAAACAAAATACATTAAAATTATAGATAACATTTTTTTTTTGGACAGAGACATAGCTGCCAAATACAAAGATAATGAAAGCTCTTGTAAATCTCGGAAATTTTAAAGGTGGACAAATACGTATAGTAACACAAACAACTTTCAAATCTACTAACAAAATAATACGACAAACACTTCCATTAAAGTTAAAGTTAAATGCACAAACCAAATATCTAAAGCACTAAACTGTTTCTTGAATCTAAAGATTTACAAACGCGTATTTATATAAAATACGCGACTAAAGTAATTAGATAACTTTCTTAAGAGTTAATTGTAATAATAAAATATTAGAAAATAAATAAATCTTCGATTATAATAAACTTAACCTACATTATATTAATCAACTCTCATTAATTACTAAGAGAAAATAAAACAATAACTCTTTCATAAAGGGAAATTAATGTAAGCATAAAATATTATATTAATTATACATATTAGTTATAAATTATTATTTTTAAACCGAATAGAAACGATTTTATAATAAACATAGGTGTTATCAAACAATAATGTCTAAAAATTAGATTATTGGGTAAATAAAGTTCTAACATTTTACTGGGAGCCTTTTGTGCTGCAGTCTTTGGATTTTGGAGTAGGTACATTAATTGAGTGTTCAAATGCTAGCTGATATGAAAGAGATACGCTTCAGTATTCATATTGTTGATCAGTGAAACAGTAGGTCTATCGAATCAGTATTTTATAACATGTTGGGAATTGGAATTATGCTGAAGAGGTGAATTCATCATTGGGGTCCTTTAGCCTCGCATATTATCAATGCAAATGCTGAAGATTGTTGATCCTTTCATTTTTCTGGAGATTGCTAGGTTGCTTTTAAATGAGGCATGTATCATACAATAATTGCAGGTAACCACTGTAGATTCTTCTTTAAAATTTTTTATAGTAATAAGAAGCTAAATAATGAACTTTTGTTCACGATAAGTGTAGTATAATAATAATCTACATTCATGCAGGAATTAAAAAAAGAATAAATAGTCTGAGTGAATCAAAGAGAATGCAGCTAATTTTTTTTAGTTTATACATGTCTCTGATTCTATTATTCACCCATCTGCTTTCTTGAAAATATCTAGAATCAGCTTTATTAAAAATAACTCCAAATAATGTAGTATTTTTAAACTACTTCATATGATCTTGTTGTTGCAGCTGTTATTACTAGGTTATTATTCATATAGTATATGAACATGGATGGGTTGCTCACCAACATGCATTAGCCAATGTGGTGAGTTTATTGGCTTTTTATCTGGTCTTTCTTCTCAGTTGCCTGATAAGGCGGAATGAATGTATGTGTAAATGATAAATATTTATCCAATAGATATATAAAATCATGACAGATAAAAATAAATCATGGCCCTTATTCCCTGGAAGTTGTAAAGTCACCAACCAAGGCAGCAGTTGGTGGCCGAAGGCAGAGGGTGCTAAAAATTCCCTGATTGTGGACCTAGGATGCCATTTGATGATGACATTTTATTTAAGTACTTACAACTGCAGATCATTTTCAAGTGAATGAAGATTGCAAGAATTAGAAGAACTGTCTTATGTTAAATGGGACATTACTGATCTTTGTGAAATTAGAAGAAAAGGTGAAGAGACAATTGATTTAAAAAGTGGACATGCACTCTACTATAAAGGTGCAAATATTGAAAGTACAAGTGGACTAGGATTCATTATAAATTAAAAGTGAAAGAACAATATTGTGGAGATTGATGGTGTATTGAACAGAATGGCAAGATTAGTTATATAACTTAATAGCAGATACCAAATGCACATAATTCAGGTTTATGCCCCAAGTTCTCATAGTGATGAAGTAATAGAAGATTTTTATATGGATGTACAAAAGGCTTTTGTTCTTAAACAACATAATTAAAATTGTTATAGGAAACTTTAATGCTAGAATTGGTAAACAAATGAAAGATGAAAGTGCTCTAGGTAATTTTGGTTATGGTAATAGGAATAAGAGAGGACATAGACTTGTGAATTTTCAGAAAAATAAAAACTTTATATTATTAATTTTTTTTTGAGAAAAATGTTAAAAGGAAATGAACATGGAAGCCTCCAAATGAAGGTACAGCAGAATTGGATTATATTTTGACTAACAGAAAATACATATTTTCAAGACTATAATGCTCTTAATAAATTTAACACACAAAGTGATCATTGATTAGTAAGATGGAAGATTCATGTTAATGCAAAACTAGAGAGACAAAAATTATTAAGAAAAACAGTATTTATAGTTGATATTCGTAATCTTCAGAAACAGTCTAATGAATTTAAATTAGAACTTACAAATCAGTTTCAAGTATTAGTAGATTTTGAACATGATTCAGATTTGAATGAAATTAATAAGAAAACAACTGATTCATTTTTAAAAACTGCAACAAAGATAGCTGGTAGAAAAAGGCAGTAATTGACAATGAAATTTTTACTGAGTCTAGAGAATTTATGAAGAAAAGAAGAAATATGAAGATATACAAAAATGATGCATTAAAAAGGATTGAATACCTCAAATTTTGTAAAATGGTGTGGAAAAGACTTGAAAATGATATAAGAGAGTATAACTGTGAACTAGCAATGAAATCTGTAGAAGAAAATAAAAGTTTCAAGAGTGTAAAACAGCATTTTGGTATTGGTAGGGAATTTATATCTGCAATGATAAAGAAAAAAAAAGATGGAATTATTACTAAAAAGAGAAATAACATCATGAAATGGGTAGAAGACTTCTATCAAGAATTATATAGTACTTCCTGTATCTATTATATCTTCTGAATTGCCCAGAATTTTAAATGAAGAACTGAGATCTGTAATTAAATGTATGCAAAAAGGAAAGGCTCCAGGTAATGATGGAATTATAATTGATATACTAAAAGAAGCAGGTGAAGAAGTAGGACTTTTTTTTATCAAAGTTATATACCAAATGTCTAAATGATAAAGATGTACCATATGATTGGAATAATGCAGTATTAACATTTAAAAAAGGTGATAAAGAAAATATTAGAAATTACAGACTTATCAGCCTTTTATCAGTTTTATACAAAATTTTTACCAAGATATTACAACTCGTTTACAGGGAACATTAAATTTCTACCAACCAAGAGAACAAACTGAATTTAAAAGTGGTTTCAATACAGTAGATTATATCCAGATATTGAGAGAAGTTATAGAAAGGACAAATGAATATGAGATACCATTATGCTTTGGATTTGTAGATTATGAAAAGGCATTTGATTCTATAAAAATTTCTTCAGTAATTAAAGCATTGGATCATCAAGGTATAGATCCAGGATATTGTCATATTTTAAAGAATATGTATAAAAATGCAAGAGCAACAATTAGATTATATAATGATACTAGGAAAGTCAACATTGAGAAGTGTGTAAGACAGGGTGACTCCATATCTCCAAACCTTTTACAGCAGTTCTGCAAAAAGTATTTTGTGGGTTAAAATGGGAAATGGAGATTATTTAAGTCATTTAGATTTTGCTGATGATGTAGTTGTTTTTGAAAATAATAATTTAGAGCTGCAGGAAATGTCACGGGAGTTATCAAATGAAAGTAAGAAAGTAGGACTAAAGATGAATGTTTAAAAAAACTAAAGTAATGTTTAATGGATTTTCTCCAAATATGAAAATAAATACTGATTATGATGAGTTAGAAAAAGCAAATAGCTCCAAATACCTTGGTCAGATTATTAATACAAATGGAAACATAATTGATACTAAAAGGAAATATGACTATTGTTTGAAAAATGTTTTTAATAAATGTTTTAGCAGTTCTTACTTATGGATCTGAGACTTGGACACTTAGTAGAAGAGCAATGCAGAGATTTTAGACTACTCAAAGAAGTATGGAGAGATACATGTTGGGAGTAACAAGAAGAAGCAAAAACATAATATATGGGTAAGAAAACAAACAGGTGTTACTGACTTCATTGAAAAAAATATGACTGAAATGGAGTTGGGCTGGACATATTATTAGAAGATATGAGAACAGATGAACAATTAAAATCTTAAACTGGATTCCAAGACATTATAAAAGATCCAGATAAAGACCACATGTGAGCTGTATGGATGAAATAAGAAAGGGTGCAGGGGTGATGTGGAGAAGAGAAGCTAAAGATCGGAGAAGATGGATGGAAGTTGGAGAGACCTTCATCCTGCAGTGTATTGATAATGGCTGATGATGATGATGATAAATTAAATTCTTAACATTTCCAACTAATTACTTTTATTACAATGGTTAATATTTTTATTACACCAGATTAAATTTTATTGTAGATTAGGCATTGTTTTACACAGTTACAAAATAATCTTATACAAAAAATAAATAATTTATTTATAAAGATTACCATTAAAAAAATGTTGATACTACTTCCAAATTTAATCTTAACATTGACCACTGCAAGTATAATAGATCTTAGATCAAGGTAATTAATTAAAAACATCGTCCCTTACATTAGGCATTGTTTGAAATAGATAAAAAATAAACTTTCACAAATCTCACGCAATTTTCTCTTTAAAGTTATTTTTTCCTTACAAAATGATTTACAAACTTATTTGCGTGTATGTGTGTTATATATATTATATCACGCATATTTAAAAATTACAAAGTAGACATTTTAAGACAAAATTTAAAATATTTAAAACTTAAATGATTTTTAACACTTCTCCGACATGATATTTGAAAAATATAAATTTCTATCTCTTTTTCATATTTTTGACGCAGCGTTGATAAATATCGATTCTAATCCTGGAAGAGACAAATTTATAGAAAGCAACAACAACACCAAATATTTATGCTTTAACAATAAATGAGTCAACATTAAAAATATATTCATATTTAGATTTATCATCATCATTGACAATTATCAATTTACTAAAGATTGAAGATCTTTCCAAGTTCAGTCCATTTTCTCCGATCTCTAGCCTCTCTTCTCCATATCACTCCTGCAAATTGTCTTATGGTCTCTTTCTAATATTTTTACAATTTCTTGGAGTCCAGTTGAAGATTTCAATTGTTCATCTATTATCACCTCTCTTCAGTCTTTTAATTCTTTCAACAATGTCACTAGCACCTGTTTGTTCTCTTACCTATATATTGCATTTTCAATCTCTTTTTCTTATTCCTAATATGAATCTCTCCATACTTCTATTAGTGGTCTGAAATATCTGCATTGCTCTTCTACTAAGTGTCCAAGTCTCAGATCCTAAGTAAGAACTAGTAAAGCATATTTATTAAAAACCTGCCTTTTTAAACACATAGCATATTTCCTTTTAGTATTAAGTTACTTTTACCAAAAGTACTCCAACAAAGTTTAATTCTATGACTAATTTCATCCATTATGTTTCCATCTATAGTAATAATCTAATCAAGATATTTGTAGTTGTTAACTTCTTCTAACTCATTATAATCAATCTTTATTTTCATCTTTTGAGAAAATCCATTGAACATTACTTTAGTCTTTTTAACATTTACCCTTGATAACCCCTGCAACATTTCCTGAAGCTCTAAATCATTATTTGCAAAAGCAACTACATCATGTGCAAAATCTAAATAAATAATCTCCATTTCTTTTACTCCTTTAGCTTTCCATTTTAATTTACAAAATACTTCTTATAGCACTGCCGTAAAAAGTTTTGGAGTTATGGAGTCACCCTGTTTTACACCCTTCTAAATGTTAATCTTTCTAGTATCATTATGTAATCTAATTGTCTCTGTTGCATTTTTTATAATATTCTTCAGAATATGACACTCTCCTGAGTCTATATCTTGATGATCCAATGCTTTAATCACTGAAGAAATGCTTATAAAATCAAATTCCATTTCATAATCTACAAATCTAAAGCATAATGGCAACTCTTATTTATTGGTCCTTTCTATAACTTTTTTCAATACTTGGATATGATCTATTATACTAAAACCACTTTTAAATCCAGCTTGCCTGGTTGGTGGAAATCCAATGTTCATTGTAGATAAGTTGTAATTATCTTGGTAAAAAGTTTGTATAAACTGATAAAAGGCTGTTAGGTCTGTAATTTCTAATATCTTCTTTATCACCTTTTTTAAATATTAATATTAATACTGCATTCTTCCAATCATCTGGTACATCTTTATCATTTAGACATTTGGTATATAACTTTGCCAAAAAATTCTATTTCTTCATCTGCTTCTTTTAATATATCAATTATAATTCCATCATTACCTGGATCTCTTCTTTTCTTCATAAATGTAATTGTATGTCTCACTTCTTTTAAAATTCTGGACAATTCAGAAGATATAATTGATGTAGTAGGTACTTTTTCTTTATTATTATGTAATTCTTAATAGAACTCTTCTATCTATTTCATGAAGTCATCTCTCTTTTTATTAGTAGCTCCATCTTTTTTCTTATTGCAGATATAAGTTTCCTACCAATATCAAAATGTTGCTTTATACTCTTAAGGCTTTTATTCTCATCTATAGTTTTCTTTGCTAGTTCACAATAATACTGTCTTATAATATTATCAACTCCTTTTTGCACTTTTTTTTTACAAAATTCAACATATTCATTCCTTTTTAATGCATTATTTTTATATATCTTCATATTCAATCTTTTCTTTATAAAATCTCTAGTCTCAGTAGAAATTTTATTGTTCAATTGCTCTTTTCTTCTAATAATTATCTTTGTTGCTGTTTTTAAAAGTGTATCAATTATTTTCTTATTAATTTCATTCAAATATTTAGATTATAATCTATGTAATATATCCTACATAAGTAAAATATAAGATACTGGTTAATATCTCATTAGAGAGATAGAAATTATCAAGAAAGATATTTTTTAACTATTGATATTTGTAATTTTCAAAAATATTATAATGAATTGAAGTTAAAACTTAGAAAATCATTTTAAAATGTCAACATATTTTAAGGATGCCTCAGTTATGAATGAGTTTAATAATTAAATAATAAAAACTCACTAAGATGAGTTATACAAACAGGTGCTACAAAAAAGTAGCATTTCATAAGTGAATCTCCCACTAATTCAAGACTTTATATTAATAAGGAACATGAAAATATTTAAAAAATGATACTATAAAATGATACTTAAGAATGAATGTCAATATAAAAAAATAACTACTAAATTATTATTAAAGCTATAAAGGAAAACAAATCTCAAAACTAGAAAACAATATTTTGGTAATGATAAAAAAGTTGTTTATATTATTATTATTATTATTATTATTATTATTATTATTATTATTATTATTATTATTATTATTATTATTATTATTATTATTATTATTATTATTATTATTATTATTATTATTATTATTATTATTATTATTATTATTATTATTATTATTATTATTATTATTATTATTATTATTATTATTATTATTATTATTATTATTATTATTATTATTATTATTATTATTATTATTATTATTATTATTATTATTATTATTATTATTATTATTATTATTATTATTATTATTATTATTATTATTATTATTATTATTATTATTATTATTATTATTATTATTATTATTATTATTATTATTATTATTATT
>JAQFVV010007954.1:0-48270 GCA_028023455.1 Epiperipatus broadwayi
TTAAATATATAAAATACATATTTGCGGCAACATCAGTAAATGATGCGACGATAGCTTACAATTTTTACATGAGATTTGATGAACTACCATCTCATAATTGTCTATCCAAATCTCATGTAAAAATTGTAAAGCTCTTACATAGGTATGATGTGATCGTCACATCAGTGTTGGGAGAGATGAGCATGCTAGTCACAGTTAAACAACACCTCATCATCATCTTCCTCTCTCCCATACAATAGATTCAGGTCATAAAATCAAAGAAAAACTCCGTACCAGGATCATATCAAGATGTGATAAATCTCTACCAATACAAAATCATTGAAGCCATTGAGATACTTAAAAGGCCAGATTGTATCAATAAGCGAGATGATACGTGCAAACTTCCTCCTATTTGGAAAGATTTCTTTAAAAAACATTCTTAAATTTAACATTTTTGCTATTGGTGGGATTTTTAATGTTTTATTCAAACCAGTGATTGTAGCGCCTCTACAACCGTCTTTCTACCTTTTTATAACTCTGTGGATGGCTTGTGTGACCAAGTCGAAACGTCAGTAAATTGATATTAAAAGTTTTTAACACGGATGAACCCGCAAAATATGTATTATATATATATTATACTAATAAACTCATAAATAAATTACATTTTAACATATGGCCTGATCACCATTCTCCTACATGGCATTTCAAAAAAATGCAGTAATTCCAATATCTATCCCATAAGCTATATTTTAATGACATTTAGTAATCCGAACAAAGTAAAAGTACCTTAAACAGTTATTCAAAACAATGTGTGTTTATTAAATTTCAATATTCTCAAAGTATTAAATTTTATTTTTTGATAAGTAACTATTTAATATTGTAATGGCATCATGAATAAACAGACACTAAATTTCCATTTATGATAATATAATATAAAAATAAACGGGTTTAAATTTTATGTCATAGTACTCCATCAGTATTATAAAATTATATCTGCAGATGAGAACAATTCTTATATACAATAGTATTCCATTATTAAAACATTTCATCACACATGATAATCATTTCATTAGAAAAATATCAAGATGAATTTGAATGCTATAAATTACTTTTTAATTCTTTTAACAAGATTTTGATAATCCTAACCAGTTTCCTGGACAAATATAATCATTTCTACTCCATCATTTTTGTGGTTATCAAGAAAATGTTTTCAAAAAAAAATTATATAAAAGAACTTAGATTTGCTTTTAGGAGAGTCAGGATGTTAGAGAGCAAATTCAAATCATTCAGTATTATTTATAAAATCTTATAATTGATGTCATTCTCATCATCAAAACTAAGGTAACACTTTTTATTCACTTTAAGAATCACCATGTGTTCCATGCTTAAAATCTCTTTTACAATAATAATAATAATAATGAAATAAAAAAGTCTACTTCTATTACACATAACAAATAATATTTTTGTTTTAAAATATTAATAATATTCTTACAACTCAATACAAACTAAATCAATATTGCATTGGAAATATATATTTAAAACATATTATTCCAATAACATATTACATATTTCGTATAAATATAACAATAGACACACCTAAAACATTAAATATTCATGTGTATTATTTATAATCTACTACTTATGAATGCAATAAATAAATATATAGAATAGAGAAACAATAATAATTTTATCAAAGTTGTAAACTTTATTGTTTAAATATGCATTTTAAATGAATAAATTTAATTTATAATTTTATGTAATAATAATAATAATAATAATAATAATAATAATAATAATAATAATAATAATAATAATAATAATAATAATAATAATAATAATAATAATAATAATAATAATAATAATAATAATAATAATAATAATAATAATAATAATAATAATAATAATAATAATAATAATAATAATAATAATAATAATAATAATAATAATAATAATAATAATAATAATAATAATAATAATAATAATAATAATAATAATAATAATAATAATAATAATAACAAAAAACCAAAAACAAAAAAGGACAACAACTCACAAACAGAAGAGTACAACACTGCATCATCATTAACCAGAATTCAAACAGATGACTGGTCACCAATGGACATCACTTCTAGCTAAGCAACCAATAAAACTCCAACAATGTACAGCTCATACAGTGAAAACCAACCGCTAACATATTCTGAAATGGGAACAATCCCAAAATACAACTCTAATGAAAGTCAAAATAACAGCTTTTAATGTGCGGGGTTTAAACTCAGCAAACAAACTGCATTAACTTAGAGACTGGACCAAAATCACACAGACACATATATTAGGACTTCTGGAAACAAAAATATATAGTGGATCACAGATTGACCCAACAGTACATCTTTGCACTGAAGGCTTCTTTGCATGCTCCAGGGAAATGTCATCACCTGCAGGTGGAACTGGCCTAGTAATAACCCCAACCTGCACATTCACATCATTCAGAATCATATATATCGATGCAAACTTGTTGATAGCTACATTTCATCACTATGCAAACACTCTCAACATAGTTTTCACCTACATCCCACCTGGAAACATCATCATATCAAACATCATACTCACCATCAGTTCACTGCTAGCATCAACTCCTTACCCAACTATCATCATTGGGAGATTTTAACATGAAGTACACTGATTTTATCTCAAAATGGCTGCATCAAATTGCAATACCACTAATGAGTGCTGAAGGTTTTTTACCACCAAATGCAGTAACATTCCATAATAACCGACACACATCTTTAATTGACCTTTGCTTCTATTCACCAATGCTGCATCATTGCTTCAGCCTCAAGCTCAATCCATCCCCATTTCTCAGATCACTCTGCTCAAACTGCAACACTTGATCTAACTGAAATTCAGCCAACTACACTATCACTTGGAAAAACAATGAGAATTCTAATACCAGCATCCACTCCAGAATCCCTTTTTTTCTGAAACATATATTATGCTCCATAAACTTGAGGGACTACAAGTAAATGCTGTGCAAAGATATCAGGTGTACATAAATATACTTTTATTCAATATTGATCATCTCACCAAAAAAAACCCTCCACTCTCCAGGCTATTAGCTCTGGCAGATGAACTTCACAAGAGAATAACAATGTCTAAACCCACTCAAAACACATATCAGCATATATATAGGCGCACACAGACATATAGTGCAGCACTTAAAGACTATCTAGCCATCAAAAAAAGCAAAATGTGCCTCAGTCAACAACATACAAGGACTAGAGGCTACATCAGATGGGCCATGGGTTTTCCCTCCACCATTAGAGTGCCTATGGCAATTCAAATTGGAACAACTATACATGCAGCACATAACATGATTGAACCTATTTATAAGCATTTCAAACAGAATCTTCAGACCCATCAACACTTCAACCCACCCCCAATTATTTTGGATCACCGGAAACAAATACACCATTTCCCACTAATGAATTTGCTTTGAAGCTTGCCACTCTGCTTAATGCCTGTCATCCAGGCACTCATGGCATACCAAAATTTGTGTATGAGCACCTTAGCCATACAACTACTCAAGTATTATGTAATCTTGCAAACTATCTCTCACAAAAAATATACAACATTGAAAATCTTTATCCAATTGCAATAGTACCATTTAATAAGAAACCAGCTCCAATAAACACCCTTAATAATATTAGGCCTATCTCCATGTGCCCAATATCCATCAAGATCATTGAGAAAGTCATTGAAGACAGGATTGAGCGATATCTGCTCCCATTGATTTCACCATATCAGTTTGCAAGAAAGCAATCATCTACAGGACAGGCAGCACTTCTTTTCAAGGCTGTATTGGGATCAGTGCAAGGCTGGAAAAAATACAGCCCAGTTTCAGTTCAAATAGACATAGAGTCAGCTTTTGATTTGGTGGCAATCGAGATATTAATTAAAATGTTGGCTGCCACTGAAATACCTCGCATTCTTTTATATGTTATAACCAACTTGTTGTTAAATCGGGATATACATATTACACTCAGTGGCAAAAATTCTGAATCTTTTACTCCAACACAATCAATCTCACAAGGATCCCCCATGAGTGCTTTACTTTTCACTTTTTACATCAACCCTTTATTAGTAAAAATCCACAAAACATTCATTGGCATCCAAATATCAAACACATCTCAGCAGGTAACATGTATCGCTTATATGGATGATATAACTGTCTTCCTCCCAACTAAAAAACACCTACCAGCCTTGCATACAATACTACAAAAATTTGCAGCTACCCACAAACTCAGGGTCAATCTAATTAAGACTGAAGTTTGGTCTCTTTATAATGCAAAGCAGTGTACAGGTATGTATGAGGGAAAGCCATCTGCTTTCTTGGGATTTCCCTTTTATATGAGTGCAAGTGCAATGAGGGTCAAGATCCAGAATAAACTCAAAGAAGCAGAACCAATTACTATTTCACTCTCAAAGGCATATCTTTCAATATACTCCAAGATCCAGCTATTTAACCAACTAGCCATAACAAAAATCACCTATTACTCACCCATTATCTCCTTTTCTAAAGGTTTTATTAACAAAATCTCTTCTCTATGTAATAAGCTCTTATGGCAGAGGAAGACTGTGTCAATATCTGCAAAACAACTTACCAGACCACCTATTCACAATGGACTAGGACTTCATAGTATTTATATTTTTCATCTACAGAAGGCCACAAACTTAATAGCATCCACAGTCAAACACTTTCCAATGCTAGAATGCCTACTTCAAATAACACCAACAGATAGATCATCCCCTGCCTATGACCAACTAGCATCAATGATCAATCATATAAAAACCCAACCCCACAGATATCTCTTCAGACAATATACAAGCATTCGTACTGGCAAATTTATTCATTAATCCATCCAAATCCAAGCCATGACACCAATCTGACAATGCTGAAAATCAATAATCTATAATTACTCCGTAAGTTTAAAAAATGGTCCCTGGAGCCAAAATATTTTGATTTTTTGCTGAGACTAAACCTACATGCACTGCCCACGACATTTTTTCTGAGATATCAGAGACTATACACTAACATTGATCTTTTTTTGTCCACTGTGTCACAGGGCTGAAGAAACCCAGGAACATCTATTCTATCTTTGTCCGGCACTAGACAGAATTCAATTTATTATGATAGGAGCATATAGACAATCTAACATAACCCTTCAAACAATCTTTAATTCATATTGCAAAGGCTCTATTCCATCAGTCTGTGCAGCCACTTTTGCGCTTTATGCATACTGGTGCACTAGATGCACATTCACTTTAGGTAACAACACAAGGCGACATCCATCAACTTTCAATATCAAACTGGCAAAACTACGAGCCAGAGACAATAAAATTTCACATCCAGACATCTATGCAGCAACCTGGTCACTGATAACACAACAATCAAACCTCTAAGATGGCTCCCAATAACCAACAATCTATGCCATCAACCAATATTTAAAAAAATAAAAAATAAATGTGGCAAATATCTACAAATAAAAAAGCAGAATTCGTCTTTGATTGTATATGATTAATATAGAGGATAGGAACAACAAAATCAGAACTTAAATACTGGAAAGCAAACTAAACCCAGCACTGCAATATACATACAAGTTGAAGTTTTTCAAATTGAACAATGATAACCCAAGACTTTTGAGAACTCTGATTATAGCAAGCAGCGCTCACAAATGTAATGTATACATATGCATTTTTCACTCCCCTTAACAATGTTTAAATATCTTTCCCTCCTAATTTAATTTTTTTTTGTACATCACAGATACAAACTTAAACTTTGTTTACTCACTAGCAATGTAAACATATGTATATGAAGTGTCTTATAGCAAATGTAACCCTATGGTCATCAATAAAGTTATTTTCTTTGAAACATAATAATAATAATAATAATAATAATAATAATAATAATAATAATAATAATAATAATAATAATGATGATGATGATGATGATGATGATGATGATGATGATAATAATAATAATAATAATAATAATAATAATAATAATAATAATAATAATAATAATAATAATGCTGTATCATTTAATAACATAATAACGGAAGATTTTCATCATTGATTGATTTAATCTTCTATCCCCCATCATTGCATAATATGATGAACATTTTTCTAAAGAACTCCCCTCTATCTGATCATGCCACAGTCATAGTATCTCTGGAACTTAATTTCAATATCAGATCAATAATAATTACTGGAAGAACCATCAGAGTTCTTCTTCCATCATGCACTCCAGAATTACTTTTCTCAGAAATATATATCTATTTGCATAAGATAAAAAGTATACAAATGGACCCAGTCCAAGCATGGCACACATTTGTCAATATATTATCATTTAATATTAACCATCTTACCAGGACCACACCATCCCCAACTAAACTTTTAAACCTTATGGATGACACTTAAAAAAATATTATTACAACATCACAATCTAACTATGATCACCCCAGATTAGTAGCATTAAAAAAACAGATCAATCAATTTCAGAACAGCTTAAAGAATATATTGCCACAAAAAAAGTATACTTAAACAAGCCTCACATCTTAACCAGAGATTACATCAGATGGGCATCACCCCTCTTCAGTTTGAGTACCATCAGACAGACATAAAAATACAATCATATACTGTTTGTGAAGATTTCAAGTTGGAGCAATTATTTTCATTTTTTAAAAATAAAAAAATCCTCCCTTAGATCCATCACAACTTTTATACAGTAGACCAGAAAAAGAAATTCAATTTGCTTCTAATGATTTTGTACAAAAAATAGAGTCAACACCAGATTCATGCCAACCTGTACAAAAATGGGATTCCCAAGTTTGTATATTCTCATCTTAATAAAATTACAGCTCATTATATGTCTAACCTTACAAATTTTTTAACTAAAGACATATATAGAATACCAGGTCTTTATCAAATATAGCTTGTACCATTTATGAAAAAAAAAGAAATGGTTTCATCAATAACAAACTTACGTCCAATTTCAATGTCCTCCCTTGGAATAAAAATTATAGAATCAGTAATCAAAGACAAAATAGAACCATATATTATACCAAAACTTTCAAAAATGCAATTTGCTAAAAAGAAATCTTCAACTGGACAGGAAGCTTTTCTATTCAAATCAACTATAGAAACAATAAGAAACAACAAAAAATACAGTCCTATAGTTGTTCAACTAGACATAGAAGCAGCGTTTGACACAATACCAATAAATACACTACTGAAAACTCTAGAACAATACACAGTACCAAAAGCCTACCTAAATCTACTTGCTAAGCTATTAATAAACCGTGAAATATACAATACCCTAAATGGAAAAACACCACCAATCCATCCCACAAGGATCCCTCTTAGTGGTTGTTATTTACTGCCTACATAAATCCCCTAAGTAAGATCATAGAGAATGAATTACCTGGAATTTATGTACCCTGCTTAAAGACTAACATCTCATGTATAGCTTACAAGGATGATCTTGCAATTTTTTTGACATCTCAAAAACACATTTCTAAACTTCTAAAGATACTTTCCAATTATACAAATGAATATAAATTAACATTTAACATGGAGAAATCTTGTGCCTGGAAAATTTTCACTGGCAGCAGTATAACAAAACATTTTAAAGGTAAACCTAATCCATTTCTTGGTTTCAATTTCTATCTGTGTCATTCACCAATGAGACTAGTTATATAAAAAAATCTTGTAAATAAAGTAGAAAGTATAGTCAATTTACTAACAAAAGCCTAGTTTTCACTGTACCCAAAGATAGCACTTTTTTATATGTTAATCATAACAAAAATCACTTATTACACTCCAACAATACTTTATACTAAGGCATTCACTAATAAAATAGACTCACTTTGTAGAAAACTCTTGTGGGGAAAAAAAGTAATCGCAATATTAGTAAAACGGCTAAGAAATTCACTCTCACAAAATGGTCTGGGACTTCATTCAAATTACACCTTCAGAATTCAAAAAAATGCTAAACATAATCTCTGCATGTGCACAAAAATTCTCATATCTACAAATAGCCTGTAAAATCACCCCCACAGATAAACCACCTCCTTTACAAGGATTCCTAAAGACGCTACTTGCATCATTACTATCTATAAAAACTTGAATTTTAATCCACCTCAAAATAAATTTAAGTACTGTGAAATACATTTGCTTTTACACCCATCACAAATTGATGAAAAAACTGTACTTAATATCATCAATAGACAACTATGCCGTAAATTTAAATTCTGGTCACTTGAACCAAAATATTTTGATTTTCTTCTTAAAATTAACCTTGACTTTCTACCCACACAGCATTTTTTGAAACATAGAAGGAACTGTCAAAATGTAGATAATTTATGTAACCTCTGCCACAGAGACTCAGAAACACAGAATCATATTTTTTTCTCATGTCTAGGACTAAATAGCATCCGTTCAATAATAAATACACTATTCAAAAATAAAAGAATAAATATGGAATGACTATTTACCTCATTCATAAAAGGAGTTTTTGCTGAAATAAAAATCAGTGTATTCATTCTCTATGCTTTATGGTGTACAAGGTGTAAATTCATGTACAATAATAATCCAAAAAGGCACCTGAACACATTTAGGAATAAACTGGATAGTATACGTGAAAGAGATAAGAGAATAACAAATCACACAACTTTTATTGACACCTGGTCTTTATTGCCGTTACCATCTAACTTATAAAAAATAGGAGGTCACAAAAGATTTAGAAATGTCAAATAAAAAAAATTACAACTTCCCACCATTGAAAAAACATTATATGATAGTGAACTTTTATATGTCTGCCAGCTTTACACACAATTGACTGTCTGTATATTAATCAAGGATAATGCGTAAAAAAATTGTGTAACCTTTTTAAGTTATTAAATAAAGTCCTTGAAAGATGATGATGATGATGATAATAATAATAATAATAACAATACCACAGAAAATCCTGATAGTGCCAGTAAGTAATAGTAAAGTAGTTGGGTTTCAAATCCCAATAATTCTAATAATAATGCCACAATTTAAAATCAAACCAATATAGATAATTTCACAAAATAAAAATAAATCTTTTTGAAACTATAATTAGTGAAAATTATAAACTAGCTCAAGAATATATATAAAAAAACTCTTATGTTACCAAAAATTTCTTTGTTTTTATATAAAAAAAAGGACACCACAGCCATGCATGATCGAGCATTTGGCGTCAATATGGCAGCTGAAGAGCGTAAAAATTTAGACACCATCAAATCGTATGCCACTGTCGCAAAAACTAACATGCAAGCAACAAGTTCAAAGAATTTCACGACTACAATAAATAATAAAATAGTTTCGAGATTTAGAAAAACAAATCCGAATGATATAAAACAGTTAGATTTAAAGATACAGGTAAACCAAGATCCTCCTTCCCTTGCAAACTGGACCGATAATATGCTAGAATGAATTAATGAACATTTTAACAACACGATTCCACGGGGACTCTATACATCGTTCAAAAGATTTTTTTCACCAAACTCGATAGTAATATCTGCCACAGATGCAAATATATCATTGTATCGCTTTCCACACATGCTATTATATCAAGCAATAACTGAAAACTAACTGTGGGAAATGATCATAAGAATCGCAGATCATCCAAATCCCAGATACCTCACAATCGAATTTCTTGACAGTAGTCAAAAGAACCGATTTCTAAACCAAATTAAAACATTAGACAATTACATGATTGTTATAGTAGATCAAGATCGACAGAACCAGATTACAGGAATAATGAAAAATACATATTTTGGATACACGAAACAAGACTTTCAAAAAATGATGGATCCATTTGGCAAGGTTATAGCATTTCAACCAATATATCTCAAAGACACACCAATACCAATATACAGCAATAGCTATGATTTTAAGTTAAAATTACACAAAGACATTGACCCAGAATCTATACCAACACAAATTGCAGATCAAGAAGCTATGCTGAGCCTATATATAAGAGGTTTAAAACCACAATGCTATGCCTGTGGCAAGCATGATCACCTAGCCACCCAGTGCATGGATAGCCAACTCATACAGGGCCAGACACCAAATAATCAGCATATCCAATCCCAACATGAAGAGAGCAACAATACACAAAATAACACCAGCAACTCAAACAACAATCAATATGAAACAATCACAGTACAAATGAAGCTACTAAAAACAAACATGCAGAAGAAAACACAAATATACTTGAAACTACAACAGATAGCTCAAATAAATTAAATGAAAGCATTGATCAAATGGATCGAAATCAAGCACAAATCATACCTGAAGTATCACAAACACCAGGCATATCAATCAATAACACATCAGACTCAAATCCAGACATATCAAATGATACATACAACTCTCCAAAAACAAGCATGCCACATATAATTATAAACAAAACATCTACAGATATTCTAGAGTCACTAACCCCATGCCTCCCCCCATAGAAGCAACACCAACAGAAGTCCAAAAATCTGGTTGGCCAAGGAGAAATAAATCAAAAAGAGCCAAAACAGATGAAAACAATACTCTAACAGAAATGATTGAACACTTGGCAGAAAACTTAATACCTATGGAGCTGGATAGAATCAAACCACTAATAACTGCTCACAAAACACTAGAAAATATGCAAAAGCTTCACACAAACTTCAACACACTGTGAAACCAACTCACAGCCAATCACGATAATGAAGCTAAAAATAACAGCATTTAATATCAGAGGGCTCAACTCAGTCAACAAAATACATCAGCTACAACAATGGACAAAGATTACATAACCTCATATACTAGGACTTCTAGAAACTAAAGTATATAGGGGCTCACAAATTGACCCCACAGTACATCTAAGCAGAGAAGGCTACTGTGCATGCTCTAGAGACACATCATCTCCCTCAGGGGGTACTGGACTGCTCAAAACAAAAAGTTGTCCATTTGACTCTTTCAAAATCATATATATATAGATGCAAATTTACTAATAGTAACTTTCAATCATCAAATCATCACACTAAACATTATATTTGTGTATATTCCACCTAGCCCTACAATTGTCTCAAATATTATATTAAACATAAACTCCTTACTTGGCTCTAATGCATACCCAACCATACTAATTGGGGATTTCAACATGAAATATCAAGAGTTCATTTTTAAAGTGGCTGCATCAAATATCAATTCCATGAGTGCAGAGGATTTCTGTCAAATGAGGCAGTTACCTTTCACAATGGATGTCATACATCAAGAATTGATCTGTGCTTTTATTCACCTATGTTACACCATCAAATCAGCCTAAACATCATCCCATCTCCTTTCTCTGATCACTCTGCACAAACCATACTAATTAATCTGACAGTAATTCAAACAACTGCACTTACACATGGTAAAACAATCAGAATTCTACTTCCAACTTTTACCCCAGAATTTATTTTTTTAGAAACATATATAATGCTTCGCAAAATCAAAAATATGCAACTTAACCCCATTCAAAGATACTTAGCATTCATAAACATTTTATCATTTAATATAGATCACATTACATTCAAATCCCCCCACCCTCAAGACTGCTAGCACTGGCTGATGAAATACATAAACGGATTACAATGATAAACCCAACACACACCAGTCAACATTATATACGCAGACTTACACAAACATACAATAACATCTGTAACCACCTGAAAAACTACCTAGCAATAAAAAAGAGTAAAGTCTGCCTCAGCCAACAACACACATGGACAAAAAAATACATTCGCTGGGCCTTGGAATACCCATCCACTGTCAGAGTGCCATTGGCACTCAAGGAGCAGGGGCACACATACGCAGGAAATAATATGTTAAAACTGATCTATCAGCATTTCAAACAAAAGTTGCAAGCATACCACTCGGTCAAATATAATCCTAACATCTTTGGAAAACCAGAAACAAATAACCCATATAACATCACAGAATTTGCTACTAAACTGGCAACAGTACCTAATGCATGTCACCCAGGAGCACATGGAATCCCCAAATTTGTTCTTGCACATCTCAGTCAGTTCACTAGCCAATATTTATGTGACCTTGCAAATCATCTATCACAGAGGTTGCATGATATCCAAGGTTTGTATCCAATAGCAATAGTCCCCTTCAACAAGAAAAAAGTCCAAGTATCAACACTATCCAACCTACGACCAATCTCAATAGGACCACTTACGATTAAAATAATTGAAAAAGTACTCAAAGACAGCCTAGAGCCACATATTATATCACTAATTTCACACAGCCAGTTTTCAAGGAAGCAATCATCAACTGCACAGGCTGCAATGATATTCAAAACAGTTATAACTCAGTGTGGGACAGGAAGAAGTATGCACCAATTGCAGTTTAACTTGATATAGAAGCGGCTTTTGACTCAGTCAACATCATTAATCAATATGCTATCTGACACCACAATTCCACAAACTCATCTGTACCTGCTCACAAACCTACTACTTAGCAGGGAAATACATATCACACTCAATGGCAAAAATTCCCCATCATTCATTCCCACACAATCCATATCCCAAGGCTCACCACTCAGCTCACTGCTATTTACTTTTTACATCAACCCACTCATAGTCAAAATTCAACAGATTATCAAAGGCATCCAGATACCAGGCACATCACAACATATAGCCTGCATTGCATATATGGATGACATCACAGTCTTCCTACCATCAAGAAAACAGATACCAATACTACAGAAAATACTGCTAGACTTTCAAGCAACACACCATCTAAAATTTAATCAAAACAAGACTGCTGCTGGGTCTCTATACACCAGTAAGCCATGCATGCAAATTTTCCAAGGCAATCCATCTCCTTTCCTTGGCTTTCCTTTCTACATGGGAACAAACACAATGAGGCAAAAAATCCAGAACAAGTTAAAAGATGAAGCAGAACGGATCACTGCCTCACTATCAAAAGCATACCTCTCAATATATGCTAAAGTACAATTGTTCAATCAGCTGGTAATAACCAAGATTATCTATTATTCTCCCATAATTCAATTCTCAAAAGCCTTTACATCAAAAATCTCTTCATACTGCAATAAACTTCTAGTGTCAATATCTGCAGAACAGCTTAGTCGACCAGAAATACACAATGGTTTTGGGCTACATAACAGATATTTTTCGAATACAAAAGACCGCAAATCTTATAATAACCACCCTCAGACATTTCCCAGAACTCCAGTATCTAATACAAATAATACCCACAGACAAACCTTCACCTTCACATTGCTATCTATCATCAGTTATAAACCAGTTCAGAATCACACATACTTAAATATCACTGCAAACAACAACAAAATATTCATATTGGCAGATATATGCAATGGTATACCCAGGATATACATCAGATATTTCAACACAGATGCTCGGAATAAACAACCAACAGCTGCTTAAAAAATTAAAAAAAAAATGGTCCATGGAGCCCAAATTCTTTGATTTCCTCCTGAAACTAAATCTATATGCTTTGCAACATCATATTTTTTAAGATACAGACGATTATATACAAAAATAGACCCCTTCTGCACGCTATGCCACCAAGCAGAAGAAACTCAACAACATCTGTTTTACAACTGCCGAGCATTAAACAATATTTGGCATGAAATAACAAATATATACAGAAAACCAAACATCTCCCTGCAAGATATTATTAGTTCATTCTGCAGAACATCCACCCCAACAATCCGAGCAGCAACCTTCATACTTTATGCATTTTGGTGCACACGATGCACATTTGCTTTTGGCAACAATACAAGGCAGCATCCATCAACTTTTCACAACAAGTTAGCACAATTAAAAACCAGAGACAATAAAATAGCACACCCAGACATTTTCACGGCTACTTGGTCACTTGTAAAACAACGGTCAAATCTCTAATAGTTCTGCCTTTCCTCAATAATAGACTTAAAAAGAAAACAAGAAAATGGACAGCAAAAAATCCATGAATCAATAAATGATAACTTAAGATAAACAATCCATCGCTCACCCGGTATATATATGTAAGAACTTGGAAAGAAAAACACAATATATACAATCCTCAGAAATATCAGTGTAAATACATGTATATAAAAATTATTAATGTAACCTGTTTTCTAGATTGAATAAAGTTCCCCCTTTTTGAAATATAATAATAATAATAATAATAATAATAATAATAATAATAATAATAATAATAATAATAATAATAATAATAATAATAATAATAATAATAATAATAATAATAATAATAATAATAATAATAATAATAATAATAATAATAATAATAATAATAATAATAATAATAATAATAATAATAATAATAATAATAATAATAATAATAATAATAATAATAATAATAATAATAATAATAATAATAATAATAATAATAATAATAATAATAATAATAATAATAATAATAATAATAATAATAATAATAATAATAATAATAATAATAATAATAATAATAATAATGCATTTCTTGCTTTAATATTTCATTGTCATAACAACCTATTTCAATGCTCTTAGGCTAATACATTACTTATTAAAACTAACTAAAAATAATAATGATAAAAATTATACTTAACATTTAACACATACTAACATCAAATTTTGGATAGCACAGTATTAATGTTAAACTCTCATCTATAATATTTATTATGACTATATTATTTATATGTTGATTTAAGTATTTTATTAATTTTTTTACCCTTTTAAGTCTTGGAATACTTGAATACATTTTTTCAATATCCATTGCAAAAATGCTTGGATTCCTAGTTAATTTCATATTCTTTAATTGTTTATAAATAATACTATCTATGTTTTTTATAGAAAATTCTCCATATCCTAAAATGCATTTTACATTAATTTAAATATTTACAAAATTTCTGTAAAATAAAGTCACTAAAATTGAATAACAATTTTAATGGATTTGTATCTTTATAAATTTTAACTTTTGTAGAAAGATATGGGTGTTTATAAGAAGGGTACAATATTTACATTGATTTATGTTTATAAATTTATAATGTTTCGTTTTATTAAGCAATTTTATATATTTTGTTTTTATTGTAGTAGTAGAATCTTTTAGTAATTTATTATATCCTTCTTTTATTTCATACTCTATTCTGTCTATATAATCTTGATAATATATAATAAAAATTAATCTTCATGTATAATTGCGATAAACAGAGCAACCAAAATTCAAAAAATATTAATCACAAAGAATGTTTTTTGAATTTTGGCTGCTCTGTTTATCACGATTTATATGTGAAGAATAATTTTCATTATCTGACAGAGTTTTTATATTATTTATAATATATAATACAAAATTTATTGCCTTTATATTCGTTACATATAGTAATCTTTTCGATATTACAGGTAGATAGATAGATGAATAGATAAATGGATAGAAAAATGGAGAGATTAATGACTTTAAAAATGGAGTTTTAGAAAATTAATTGGTTGAACAAAAAAACAGAAGTATTAAAATCATGAAAAAGGGTTATAATAGAAAAAAATAAAAATTCCCAAAAAGTGATTAGATAAGGAAATTAAAAAAACTATGTTGCAAAAAATGTAGAAGTAAAATAAATAAAGTATTTGAACAAAATTACAAAAACAAAGAGTTTTAGAGAAAATGGTCGGTCATACCTTTATAAGCATTCAATGAAATAAATTAAAAATTTTAAAAATTAAAATAAAAATGTTTAAAAAATAAAGGACAATAGACACATTATCATTGCATTTGCATCTAATCAAAAATAAATAGCCATAGAAATGAAAGTTAGAAAACATTAACTAAATTTAAGCACTAAGAGGGTTAAGTTATGTAGATTGCTTTTCAAACATTGAAGCAGAGACTTATAAAAATTCAGATCTACACGAAGTGACAAAAACGTAATTAAATTATAAAGAGGAAAAAAGTAGGCATTATAATGAATAAAAGTGAATGAAAAAAAAGTATCATAAAAGATAAAAAAGCTGTAGTTTATTAAAGGTTGAATATTTTAATTTCCAATTTAGATGAGGGGGGCACTGAGATCAAAATGACTCTGTGATAACATTTAAGTGATATAACATTAGTCACAGCGCTGTTTAATGATGTGACAAAATATCAGAAAAAAAGATTATAATAAAAGATTCAACATTATTAGACTGTCAAAGCTTAAATGTGTATTAAATTCATACAATTAAGTGTGTATATAATTGCTACTTTGTAACACATATATAAATGTCAAATGAATAGTTTTTCTTTATTACCATCTTTCAATAATTGTTTTGGGATAAATTGAAAAGAATTAAGTAAAGTTAAACTAATTAAATAATGTTTTTTTCCTGTTGAGAGTGAAAGTAGTCTGCTTGCCATTTCAGATGTTAATATTTGTAATGTTAAAAAAGAGGAAAGTAAATAAAATAAACTTTTTAACTATACATGTAATTAACAAAATTTATTAAAATTTAATACAGATTAAAATTGTTTGTAAATTAAACCTGTGAATTTAAATATTTGAATTTGTATAAATTAAATTTGAAGTTAATTAAAAACAGGGTCATTATTATGTTTATCTGTAATTAATTTTTTTTTAAAAAACAAGCGTTTAATTAAACATGTGGACAAATTAAAATCAGATAAAACATGTTCACAAAATAACGTTAATTACATGTGCAATCAACTGAATATATAAACAAGTATTGAATGTAATCGGGATTCACTCTTACATTTTCATTGGTTTAGTTCAAACCATCAGTATTTAAAAAATTATCATTTAAAGTTTCAAGTTAGAAAACTGTCACTAGAAATTAGAAAAAAATCATCATCATCTGCTATATTGAAGCAAGGGTCACTGGTAAAATAATTACAGAGAGGAAGAATTGTAAATATTATAACTCATTTGTATTTTAAGATTATAATATCCATTAAAGAATCAGAAGAATATATCTATGTGATGGCTAGGACATTCTCTTTAGGATCACTATTTGTATCTTAGCAATACATTCATTACAAAATGTATGAACATAACATCCAGATAAATCTCAGAATGACCAAGAAAGAAAATGTCATTGCCTTAATAAATCATGAGTTTTGATTATAGTTAATCAATTCATAATATAAAATTGTAAGATTAAAAAATGACTGATCTATACAAAATAAGCAACACTGAAGAAATCCAAAAATCCAAGAATAAATGCTAAAAAAATGCAGACTTGAAATGAATATGTTACATTTGAGAGCTCAGATGAAATCTTATGAAGTATACAAACTAACAGTATGAAGTGTAGGTGGTAATTCAAATTTTATATAATTTAAAAATTTCTGTTTTAAAGTGGCTTTATCTAATTTACAAGTAATTTAATTTTGAATATTTTTTGTAATTTTTTATATTTATAATTATTTTCTGTTTTAAAATGTAATATTTATCATATTCCTAAATGTCACTGTATAATATACATTATTTTAATTTTTTAATCAATGTGTAGAACATACATCTCACCATTGCTCCACTTATCAGATTTTGTAAGCCATTACCCTTCATTTACTAACGTAGTGTGTGCATGTGTGTGTGTATGGGAGGGAGGCTATATTAAACTATATCAATTTTTGTCAGACTTATTTTATTATTGTAAAAATATATATGTAACTGCACTTTCATTTTTATTATAAAATCAGGGGTAAGAAACAAATATCTTGATATTATAAAATAATTGAATAAATTTGATAACATATTTAGCTATTTTTGTTTTCCTAATAATTTGTTGCCAAAAGAGATGTATATGTTTGTTATTAATAATGATATATTTATTTAACACGTTTTGTGGTGACAGTATTTGTTATTTTGTTAATGCCTATCTATAGTATAGTACTAAATTATTAATTAATTAAAGTTCTGCATGAGATATATAGTCTTTTTTCATTAATATACATTTTAACCCATATTTTAAATTGTATATATATATATATATATATATATATATATATATATATATATATATATATATATATATATATATATATATATATATTATATATATTTATATTATATATATATAAATAAAAGGAGTGGTGTCAATTTAGTATGCACTCTATACAATTTTTGGATATCCAGAAAAATTTTAAAGGCTTCTGCCTGACTTCTGGCAAGCAATAAAAGATCATAGGTAAAATACCCAAAGTATTGGTTGTTCACTCCACACAAGAAATTGCAAATTTTATCAAAAGCTGACTCCTCCCCACTCTCAGAAATTTTATATTCATAAACCCTTGACTGAAAAAAAACAAAAATTTCTCAAACTGGGATTTAGCAAATATTATTAATTAGAAAATGATGTAAAAAATATCAATCAAATATTAAAAAACAATTTTAAGACAAATATTAAACGTTGGAACCAGCCCTTCAAAAAATTTATGTATGTGACAAAAAACAAATCAAATTATTATCACAATCAAATATAAAAAAAATAAAATTTAGAAAATATTAGTAATTAAGAAATGATATTAATAATTCCATGACAAAAAAATCAAATTACTAATATAATGAAAATTTAAAACAATACTAAAAGTATTTTACTTTTTAAATATAATGTCAGAATGTAAACATGTGCTTGCTGGTATATAAATATGACAGCCAAAAAGAAACATAGATAGTACAAAAATTAAGGTCACTTAAAACTATGGAGTTTCTTTTGTATAGAGGTACCCTCATATACATTCGAATTTGCCCATATGACACTCTATTAAGATATTTTTACAACTTTTTTTCAATTGTTAAATGCATACACATTTTTTTCTAATATTTTTAATTTCCCAAAATTCTAAAGAATTCAGGATAATCAAAAATATTGAAATTCATAGCCTGCTAAATCCACAGTCTTCAAGCAATCATTGTTTTTCTTGGAAAACTAAACTTTGTAATATTAATTCCAAAAATATTTTAAATGACTAAAAATTTGGATTTTTTTACATAAACAAATGATTAATTTTTCACAATAATCATATAATTATTATTTGATAATTTTAGAAATCAAGAATATATATTACATATTTGTTTTTTGCAGAAATGCTTTTTCTTTTTAAATAAAAAAAATATTATATTTTTATAAGTATTATTATCGTGAAAATTATGTGATGGCCTATTACAATGTATTTAGTAAAACATAAACACACCTAATTTGTTGAAAAATATAGCAATATCTTAAAAAATTACTTAAAGATTAAAACTTTTAACTTAATTTGTTAGATGGCAGACATTGATAATTATTTGTTCGCATTTTAAATACAAATGTAAAAAAAATGTGTTATTAATTTTGCAAAAATTAATGCAACTTCTTCAACAATTAAATAATAAAATGGTGCTTTGCAGCACTTTAAATCTAATTTTAAAAATAATTGCAAAAATCAAATGTGACTCTTCTTTAAAATTTATTTAATTTCTAAACAAAACATCTATCCAATGAAGTCAAATTTATTACATTCCAAGATATAATAATGGTTTAATATTAAAATGAAAATTGAAAGCTTACAAGTAAAAACAAATGAAGCAGTCAGAGTTCAAGACCTTAAACTAAAAAATTTTTTTTTGAAAATAAAGTGGCAAAGAACAAATAAGTATGAACAGCAAATAGACAATTTTAAAACTGCATAAAAAGTTAAAGTTTCTTGCAAAAAAAACTATAATATTTTAAGCACTAATATAAAATAGCAACCATGTTCTGGCATTAATGATCTAATGAAAGTATGGTAATTTTAAATTATGTATTCTTTTTTAAAATTAAACAACACTTTAATGAAAGTGTTTTAATATTGAAATTAACAGGGAATACAATCAATCTATATAAAAAATTTAAAATTTCTTGTACTTAAAATATTTTAATTTTGAAATATTATATCAAATGTATAATGGCAAAATAGAATTACTAAACTAAGATAAAAGAAAAAAAAAACACTACAATAAATAAATTAAATACATATACTTATGACATGGCAAAATATAAATTTTGAATATTTAATTAAAAATAAATTAAAGAATCTTTATCTAAAACTGAAGGTATAGCATAAAATATAAAAATACTTAGATTATTATTTATAATCAAAATAATGTTTAGACATCAAACTTAATTAATATAGATATTTTTAAAAATTGTTTTAATTAAACTAAATTTTTGATTAGCTAATGTTTAATTTTAATTGATAACAATGGTCACAACATAATCAAAAGTACTTCGTTTAAATTCAAATGTATTCTTGTTTACTTTTTCATTATTATAATTTAGAATTATTATCTATGTGGGACTGAATACTCAATTTCAAAACAATAACATACACAACATAATTCTTTTATAAACAAAAATAAACATAAGGGCAATCTTCATTATTGATTGGTGATAATTCTCTTTTATCTCATACAATTTATCAATTTTTATATTGTGAAAAGTTTGAGCAGATTTTTCATCTATGTTTTGCTCTTTATCTCAAAATGTATAGATCTGGAATATTTACTAATCAATATTAAATAAGCATTTATTTTATATAGCGTCTGTATACACTTGTATTTACATTCGAATATCGGCCTTTCAAGCTAATTTGTGTAAACCCTTTGCGAGTATTAATAATAAATGAATCCATTATCACCAATACTGAGATATAGATATTTATGCAGGAATTAAAAGAATCCTCTTATTCCTATGACTCGGATATTTATATATGAGTAAATCTGAAATACTGGCAATATCTTGACTTAGTGAGAGATCTGTTCATTATTATTATTATCATTTTTAATAATATTATATTAGTGAGAATGTATTCATAATTTATTAATACTACATAAGCAATTTTTTAAATTTAGTTTGAAATTTGATATTAGAATGTAATCAATATTAAATAATTATCTTGAATCTATAAATTGTTTTTGTATAAACTATGAGAATATGTATATTCACTTGTTTAAACCGATATAACTAATTTTTAAGTTCTAAAATAAAGTTCTTCTTAAAACATATTTGTTACAATTTTCTTACCTTTATTTATATTTACAAGAAGATAACATGGTGATTAAAACAGAAGTATTTTGATTATTTTGCCCGAAGCATTGAAAATCTAAGTTTTAAATTTTAATAAAAAAAAAAAATCAATTTATACATAGTTTAATTATAAAATAAAATGTACCATTAAATAATAAAACATTAAATGAGATCTAGGAAAACATATATATATATTTTAAAGCTCTGCTATAAATAATCAGGTGTATTTACAAAAAGGATGAACAATTTATTTTGCAGGATTAGCAACAAAAATATCTCCCAACCGCTCATCAATTGTTGATCTTAGCATATGTTTAGAACCGCGTTTCTATAATAAATGAATACGAATCTTTATAGGAACTCTTTTCGAAAAGAAATAAAAACTATTGAATTTTCCTTTATTATTTTTGAATTAATTCGACCACTTTTAAAACAAAACCCATAATTATGACAATCTTTTGGTAAATTCCTACAATATAAAAAATAACGCTACAAAAAAGCAATATGAATATAATCATTTATCATCTCCACCATCATTGGTTTTGTCATCAGCATACACTGCGAGATACAGACAACTTTCATCATTATTTTCATATTTTCAATACTAAGCTTTTCTTTTTTCAGAATCCTTTAACCAAACTTTTATAATCACCCATTTTTACATGTAATCTTTTTCTTGGTCGCTTAATATTTTTTAATCTTAATACAAAAGTAAAAATATTCTCTATCAGTCCTATTGCCATATTTTTTTTTATCAGATCTAATTCATGTCCATTTTACTCTAATAATATATGGGATACCTGTTTGTTTTTCATGCTTTGATTCTTGATATTTCAACAGATATTTCCGTAGACAAAACTCTCTCCTTGGTAGGTACTCTAAGCAAAACAAGAGTAATCAATGAATGCCTGAAGGCTTGTTGCATAAATACATAATAGTGCCTATTAAATCCAATAACCCAAACTAGTTTCTGGATTATGGCGCAAATCGATGAGATAGCTTTGGATCTTCCAAGTACTAGCACCCTAGATCTTGGGATCTGGGGTGCAGTACTCGTAGCTCCTTAGTCTAACTCACTGACAAAGAGCCATAATCCATGAAACCAGATTTGGGGTTATTGGATTGACATAGGCACTAGATATGGATTTATGCAACAAGCCTTGCATTGGCATTCGATTGATTACTACATGTTTTGCTTAGAGTGGCACCTACTGTATGGAGAGAGTTTTGATCCTGTGGAAACTATCTGTTGAAATATCAAGAATCAAAATATGAAAAAACAAACAGGTATCCCATATATTATTAGAGAGTAAAATGGACATGAATTAGATCTGATAAAAAAAATATGGCAGTAGACCGATAGAGAACATTTTTACTTTTTGTATTAGATTAAAATATTAAACGACCTAGAAAAAGATTACATGTAAAATGGGTGATTATAAAAGTTTGCTGAAGGATTCTGAAAAAGAAAAGCTTAGTATTGAAAACATGAAAATAATGATGAAAGGTCTGTCTCTCGCAGTGTATTAAGGATGACAAAACCATGATGGTGATGATGATAGTAATGATTATATTCATATTGCTTTTTATAGCGTTATTATTTTTTTATATTGGGGTAACTTACCAAAAGACGTCATAATTATAAGCTTTGTTTTAAAAGTACCGAATTAATTGCAAAATAATAAAGTAAAACTGAATAGCTTTTATTTCATTTCGAAAGAGTTCCTATAAAGATCTGCATTCATTTATTATAGAAACGCAGTTCTAAATATAGCTAAGATCAACAATTGATGAGCAGTTGGAAATATTTTGTTGCTAATCCTGCAAAATAAATTGTTCATCCTTTTTGTAAATACACCTGATTATTTATATAGAGCTTTTAAATATATATATATGTTTTTCTAGATCTCTGCAATGTTTTCTTTTTATTTAATGGTACATTTTATTTTATAATTAAACTAGTGTATAAATTGATTTCTTTTTTTTTTTTATTAAAATTTAAAACTTAGAGATTCAATGCTTGGGCCAAATAATCAAAATACTTCTGTTTTAATCACCATAGTTATCTTCTAGGAATACAAATAGCGGGTGTAAGAAAATTATAATAAATATGTTTCCAGAAGAACTTTATTTAGAACTTAAAAATTAGTTATATCGGTTTATACATGTAATATACATGTTCACATAGTTTATACAAAAGCAATTATAGATTCAAGATAATTATTTAATATTGATTACATTCGAATATCAGCCTTTCAAACTAATTGTGCAGACGTTTTTGCAGTGGTATATAATAAATGAATACATTCTCACCAAGACAAGATGTTGCCCAGTGTTAATAATAAATGAATGCATCCTCACCAATACAAGATATTGCCAGTACTTCAGATTTGCTCATATATAAATATCTGAGTCATAGGAATAAGAGGATTCCTTTTTATTCCTGCATAAATACTATATCTTGTATTGGTGAGAATGTATTCATTTATTATTAACACTCGCAAAGCGTTTGCACAATTAGCTTGAAAGGCTGATATTCGAATGTAAATACAAGTGTATACAGATGCTATATAAAATAAATGCTTATTTAATATTGATTAGTAAATATTCCAGATCTATACATTTTGAGATAAAGAGTAAAACATAGATGAAAAACTGCTCAAACTTTCACAATATAAAAATTGATAAATTGTATGAGATAAAAAGATAATTATCACCAGTCAATAATGAAGATTGCCTTTTGCTTTATTTTTATTTTATAAAAGAATTATGTTGTGTATGTTATTGTTTTGAAATTGAGTATTCAGTCCCATATAGATAATAATTCTAAATTATAATAATGAAAAAGTTAAACAAGAATAATTTAGAATTTAAACAGAAGTACTTTTGATTATGTTGTGATCATTGTTATCAATTAAAATTAAACATTAGCTAATAAAAAATTTAGTTTAATTAAAGCACTTTTAAAAATATCTATAATAATTAAGTTTGATAAGTTCAAATGATAATGATTATAACATAATCGAAAGTATTTCTGTATATATTCTATGTTATTACCTTCAGTTTTAGATAAAGATTCTTGAATTTATTTTCAATGAAATATCTAAAATTGTATTTTGCCATGTCATAAGTATATGTGTTTTATTTGCTTATTGTAGTGTTTTTTTTTCTTTTATCTTAGTTTAGTAATTTATTTTGCCATTATACATTTGATATAATATTTCAAAATTAAAATACTTTAAGTACAAGAAATTTTAAATTTTTTATATAGATTGATTGTATCTCTGTTAATTTTAATATTAAAATACTTTCATTAAAGCACATTAATTTTTGTGTTAGTTTACACAATTTTTTGACTACCATACTTTTATTAGATCATTAATGCCAGAACATGGTTGCCATTTTATATTAAAAGTAAAATATTATAGTTTTTTTTGCAAGAAACTTTAACTTTTTATGCAGTTTGAAATTGGTCTATTTGCTGTTCATACTATTTTGTTCTTTTATTAATTTTAAGATTAAAATTTTTTAGTTTAAGGCTCCTGAACTCTGACTGTTTACTTTGTTTTTACTTGTAAGCTTTCAATTTTCATTTTAATATTAAACCATTATTATATCTCAGAATGTAATAAATTTGACTTCATTGGATAGATGTTTTTGTTTAGAAATTAAATAAATTTTAAAAAGTCACATTTGATTTTTGCAATTATTTTAAAAATTAGATTTAAAGCAAGGCAAAGCACCATTTTATTATTTAATTGTCAAAAGAAGCAGATTAATTTTTGCAAAATTAATAACACATTTTTTTTTTACATTTGTATTTAAAATGCGAACAAATAATTATCAATGTCTGGTAATTCTATCAAATTAAGTTTTAAAAGTTTAAATTTTTTTAGTAATTTTTAAGATATTGCTATATTTTTTTAACAAATTAGGTGTGTTTGTGTGTTACTAAATACATTGTAATAGCCATCACATAATTTCCATGATAACATTACTCATAAAAATATAACATTTTTTTTATTTAAAAAGAAAGCATTTCTGCAAAAAACAAATATGTAATATATATTCTTGATTTCTAAAAATTATCACACAATAATTATATGATTATTGTGAAAAAATAATCATAAGCTTTGCAAAAAAAATCCAAATTTTTAGTCATTTAAAATATTTTTTGAAGTAATATTACAAAGTTTTGGGCCTCCAAGAAAACAATGGATGCTTAACACTGTGGATTTAGCAGGCTATGAATTCCCCATATTTTTGATTATCCTGAAATCTTTAGAATTTTTTTGAAATTAAAATATTAGAAAAAAAATGTGCATGCATTTTAACAATTGAAAAAAAAAGTTAGCAAAATATCTTAATAGAGTGTCATATGTGCAAATTGAATGCATATGAGGGTACCTCATACAAAAGAAATCTATAGTTTTAAGCACCTTAATTTTTGTACTATCTATGCATTCCTTTTCAGCTGTCATATTTATATTAAAGCAAGCACATGTTTACATTCTGACATTATATTTTAAAAGTAAAATACTTTAGTATTGTTTTTAATTTTTATTATATTAGTAATTTGATTTTTTTGTCATGTGATTATGGTATTTTTTTATCATTTCTTAATTACTAATATTTTCTAAATTTTATTTTTTTTATATTTGATTGTGATAATAATTTGATTTGTTTTTTGGTCACATACATAAATTTTTTGAAGGGTTGGTTCCTAATTACTAATATTTGCTCAAAATTGTTTTTTAATATTTGATTGATATTTTTTACATCATTTTCTAATTACTAATATTTGCTGAATCTTGTTTGAGAAATTTTGTTTTTTTCATTATGCTTATGTTATGAAATTTCTGAGAGTGGGGGGAGGAGTCAGCTTTTGATAAAATTTGCAATTTTTTATGTGGAGTGAACAAACTATACTTTTGGTAGTATTACCTATGATCTTTTATTGCTTGGTTGTGTCAGCAGTAGTTTTGGGCCTTCTCTGACATCCAAAATGGCATAGAGTGCATACTAAATTGACACCACTCTTTGATTATGATACAGAAGACAAATGATATATATATATATATATATATATATATATATATATATATATATATATATATATATATATATATATATATATATATAAACAATTTAAAATATGGTTTAAAATGTATATTAATGAAAAAAGACTATATATCTCATGCAGAACTTTAATTAATTAATAATTTAGTACTATACTCTAGATAGGCATTAACAAAATAACAAATACTGTCACCACAAAACATGTTAAATAAATATATCATTATTAATAACAAACATATACATCTCTTTTGGCAACAAATTATTAGGAAAACAAAAATAGCTAAATATGTTATCAAATTTATTCAATTATTTTATAATATCAAGATATTTGTTTCTTACCGCTGATTTTATAATAAAAATGAAAGTGCAGTTACATATATATTTTTACAATAATAAAATAAGTCTGACAAAAATTGATATAGTTTAATATAGCCTCCCTCCCATACACACACACACGCACACACTATGTTAGTAAATGAAGGGTAATGGCTTACAAAATCTGATAAGTGAAGCAATGGTGAGATGTATGTTCTACACATTGATTAAAAAATTAAAATAATGTATATTATACAGTGACGTTTAGGAATATGATAAATATTACATTTTAAAACAGAAAATAATTATAAATATAAAAAATTACAAAAAATATTCAAAATTAAATTACTTGTAAATTAGATAAAGCCACTTTAAAACAGAAATTTTTAAATTATATAAAATTTGAATTACCACCTACACTTCATACTGTTAGTTTGTATACTTCATAAGATTTCATCTGAGCTCTCAAATGTAACATATTCATTTCAAGTCTGCATTTTTTTAGCATTTATTCTTGGATTTTTGGATTTCTTCAGTGTTGCTTATTTTGTATAGATCAGTCATTTTCTAATCTTACAATTTTATATTATGAATTGATTAACTATAATCAAAACTCATGATTTATTAAGGCAATGACATTTTCTTTCTTGGTCATTCTGAGATTTATCTGGATGTTATGTTCATACATTTTGTAATGAATGTATTGCTAAGATACAAATAGTGATCCTAAAGAGAATGTCCTAGCCATCACATAGATATATTCTTCTGATTTTTTAATGGATATTATAATCTTAAAATACAAATGAGTTATAATATTTACAATTCTGCCTCTCTGTAATTATCTTACCAGTGACCCTTGCTTCAATATAGCAGATGATGATGATTTTTTTCTAATTTCTAGTGACAGTTTTCTAACTTGAAACTTTAAATGATAATTTTTTAAATACTGATGGTTTGAACTAAACCAATGAAAATGTAAGAGTGAATCCCGATTACATTCAATACTTGTTTATATATTCAGTTGATTGCACATGTAATTAACGTTATTTTGTGAACATGTTATCTGATTTTAATTTGTCCACATGTTTAATTAAACGCTTGTTTTTTAAAAAAAAATTAATTACAGATAAACATAATAATGACCCTGTTTTTAATTAACTTCAAATTTAATTTATACAAATTCAAATATTTAAATTCACAGGTTTAATTTACAAACAATTTTAATCTGTATTAAATTTTAATAAATTTTGTTAATTACATGTTAAAAAGTTTATTTTATTTACTTTCCTCTTTTTTAACATTACAAATATTAACATCTGAAATGGCAAGCAGACTACTTTCACTCTCAACAGGAAAAAACATTATTTAATTAGTTTAACTTTACTCAATTCTTTTCAATTTATCCCAAAACAATTATTGAAAGATGGTAATAAAGAAAAACTATTCATTTCACATTTATATATGTGTTATAAAGTAGCAATTATATACACACTTAATTGTATGAATTTAATACACATTTAAGCTTTGACAGTCTAATAATGTTGAATCTTTTATTATAATCCTTTTTTCTGATATTTTGTCACATCATTAAACAGCGCTGTGACTAATGTTATATCACTTAAATGTTATCACAGAGTTCCCCTCATCTAAATTGGAAATTAAAATATTCAACCTTTAATAAACTACAGCTTTTTTATCTTTTATGATACTTTTTTTTCATTCACTTTTATTCATTATAATGCCTACTTTTTTCCTCTTTATAATTTAATTACGTTTTTGTCACTTCGTGTAGATCTGAATTTTTATAAGTCTCTGCTTCAATGTTTGAAAAGCAATCTACATAACTTAACCCTCTTAGTGCTTAAATTTAGTTAATGTTTTCTAACTTTCATTTCTATGGCTATTTATTTTTGATTAGATGCAAATGCAATGATAATGTGTCTATTGTCCTTTATTTTTTAAACATTTTTATTTTAATTTTTAAAATTTTTAATTTATTTCATTGAATGCTTATAAAGTATGACCGACCATTTTCTCTAAAACTCTTTGTTTTTGTAATTTTGTTCAAATACTTTATTTATTTTACTTCTACATTTTTTGCAACATAGTTTTTTTAATTTCCTTATCTAATCACTTTTTGGGAATTTTTATTTTTTTCTATTATAACCCTTTTTCATGATTTTAATACTTCTGTTTTTTGTTCAACCAATTAATTTTCTAAAACTCCATTTTTAAAGTCATTAATCTCTTCATTTTTCTATCCATTTATCTATTCATCTATCTATCTACCTGTAATATCGAAAAGATTACTATATGTAACGAATATAAAGGCAATAAATTTTGTATTATATATTATAAATAATATAAAAACTCTGTCAGATAATGAAAATTATTCTTCACATATAAATCGTGATAAACAGAGCAGCCAAAATTCAAAAAACATTCTTTGTGATTAATATTTTTTGAATTTTGGTTGCTCTGTTTATCACAATTATACATGAAGATTAATTTTTATTATATATTATCAAGATTATATAGACAGAATAGAGTATGAAATAAAAGAAGGATATAATAAATTACTAAAAGATTCTACTACTACAATAAAAACAAAATATATAAAATTGCTTAATAAAACGAAACATTATAAATTTATAAACATAAATCAATGTAAATATTGTACCCTTCTTATAAACACCCATATCTTTCTACAAAAGTTAAAATTTATAAAGATACAAATCCATTAAAATTGTTATTCAATTTTAGTGACTTTATTTTACAGAAATTTTGTAAATATTTAAATTAATGTAAAATGCATTTTAGGATATGGAGAATTTTCTATAAAAAACATAGATAGTATTATTTATAAACAATTAAAGAATATGAAATTAACTAGGAATCCAAGCATTTTTGCAATAGATATTGAAAAAATGTATTCAAGTATTCCAAGACTTAAAAGGGTAAAAAAATTAATAAAATACTTAAATCAACATATAAATAATATAGTCATAATAAATATTATAGATGAGAGTTTAACATTAATACTGTGCTATCCAAAATTTGATGTTAGTATGTGTTAAATGTTAAGTATAATTTTTATCATTATTATTTTTAGTTAGTTTTAATAAGTAATGTATTAGCCTAAGAGCATTGAAATAGGTTGTTATGACAATGAAATATTAAAGCAAGAAATGCATTATTATTATTATTATTATTATTATTATTATTATTATTATTATTATTATTATTATTATTATTATTATTATTATTATTATTATTATTATTATTATTATTATTATTATTATTATTATTATTATTATTATTATTATTATTATTATTATTATTATTATTATTATTATTATTATTATTATTATTATTATTATTATTATTATTATTATTATTATTATATTTCAAAAAGGGGGAACTTTATTCAATCTAGAAAACAGGTTACATTAATAATTTTTATATACATGTATTTACACTGATATTTCCGAGGATTGTATATATTGTTTAAGTTCTTTCCAAGTTCTTACATATATATACCGGATGAGCGATGGATTGTTTATCTTAAGTTATCATTTATTGATTCATGGATTTTTTGCTGTCCATTTTCTTGTTTTCTTTTTAAGTCTATTATTGAGGAAAGGCAGAACTATTAGAGATTTGACCGTTGTTTTACAAGTGACCAAGTAGCCGTGAAAATGTCTGGGTGTGCTATTTTATTGTCTCTGGTTTTTAATTGTGCTAACTTGTTGTGAAAAGTTGATGGATGCTGCCTTGTATTGTTGCCAAAAGCAAATGTGCATCGTGTGCACCAAAATGCATAAAGTATGAAGGTTGCTGCTCGGATTGTTGGGGTGGATGTTCTGCAGGATGGACTAATAATATCTTGCAGGGAGATGTTTGGTTTTCTGTATATATATTTGTTATTTCATGCCAAATATTGTTTAATGCTCGGCAGTTGTAAAACAGATGTTGTTGAGTTTCTTCTGCTTGGTGGCATAGCGTGCAGAAGGGGTCTATTTTTGTATATAATCGTCTGTATCTTAAAAAATATGATGTTGGCAAAGCATATAGATTTAGTTTCAGGAGGAAATCAAAGAATTTGGGCTCCATGGACCATTTTTTTTAAATTTTTTAAGCAGCTGTTGGTTGTTTATTCCAAGCATCTGTGTTGAAATATCTGATGTATATCCTGGGTATACCATTGCATATATCTGCCAATATGAATATTTTGTTGTTGTTTGCAGTGATATTTGAGTATGTGTGATTCTGAACTGGTTTATAACTGATGATAGATAGCAATGTGAAGGTGAAGGTTTGTCTGTGGGTATTATTTGTATTAGATACTGGAGTTCTGGGAAATGTCTGAGGGTGGTTATTATAAGATTTGCGGTCTTTTGTATTCAAAAAATATCTGTTATGTAGCCCAAAACCATTGTGTATTTCTGGTCGACTAAGCTGTTCTGCAGATATTGACACTGTCTTTCTATTCCGTAGAAGTTTATTGCAGTATGAAGAGATTTTTGATGTAAAGACTTTTGAGAATTGAATTATGGGAGAATAATAGATAATCTTGGTTATTACCAGCTGATTGAACAATTGTACTTTAGCATATATTGAGAGGTATGCTTTTGATAGTGAGGCAGTGATCCGTTCTGCTTCATCTTTTAACTTGTTCTGGATTTTTTGCCTCATTGTGTTTGTTCCCATGTAGAAAGGAAAGCCAAGGAAAGGAGATGGATTGCCTTGGAAAATTTGCATGCATGGCTTACTGATGTATAGAGACCAAACAGCAGTCTTGTTTTGAATAAATTTTAGATGGTGTGTTGCTTGAAAGTCTAGCAGTATTTTCTGTAGTATTGGTATCTGTTTTCTTGATGGTAGGAAGACTGTGATGTCATCCATATATGCAATGCAGGCTATATGTTGTGATGTGCCTGGTATCTGGATGCCTTTGATAATCTGTTGAATTTTGACTATGAGTGGGTTGATGTAAAAAGTAAATAGCAGTGAGCTGAGTGGTGAGCCTTGGGATATGGATTGTGTGGGAATGAATGATGGGGAATTTTTGCCATTGAGTGTGATATGTATTTCCCTGCTAAGTAGTAGGTTTGTGAGCAGGTACAGATGAGTTTGTGGAATTGTGGTGTCAGATAGCATATTGATTAATGATGTCGACCGAGTCAAAAGCCACTTCTATATCAAGTTAAACTGCAATTGGTGCATACTTCTTCCTGTCCCGCACTGAGTTTATAACTGTTTTGAATATCATTGCAGCCTGTGCAGTTGATGATTGCTTCCTTGAAAACTGGCTGTGTGAAATTAGTGATATAATATGTGGCTCTAGGCTGTCTTTGAGTACTTTTTCAATTATTTTAATCGTAAGTGGTCCTATTGAGATTGGTTGTAGGTTGGATAGTGTTGATACTTGGACTTTTTTCTTGTTGAAGGGGACTATTGCTATTGGATACAAACCTTGGATGTCATGCAACCTCTGTGATAGATGATTTGCAAGGTCACATAAATATTGGCTAGTGAACTGACTGAGATGTGCAAGAACAAATTTGGGGATTCCATGTGCTCCTGGGTGACATGCATTAGGTACTGTTGCCAGTTTAGTAGCAAATTCTGTGATGTTATATGGGTTATTTGTTTCTGGTTTTCCAAAGATGTTAGAATTATATTTGACCGAGTGGTATGCTTGCAACTTTTGTTTGAAATGCTGATAGATCAGTTTTAACATATTATTTCCTGCGTATGTGTGCCCCTGCTCCGTGAGTGCCAATGGCACTCTGACAGTGGATGGGTATTCCAAGGCCCAGCGAATGTATTTTTTTGTCCATGTGTGTTGTTGGCTGAGGCAGACTTTACTCTTTTTTATTGCTAGGTAGTTTTTCAGGTGGTTACAGATGTTATTGTATGTTTGTGTAAGTCTGCGTATATAATGTTGACTGGTGTGTGTTGGGTTTATCATTGTAATCCGTTTATGTATTTCATCAGCCAGTGCTAGCAGTCTTGAGGGTGGGGGGATTTGCATGTAATGTGATCTATATTAAATGATAAAATGTTTATGAATGCTAAGTATCTTTGAATGGGGTTAAGTTGCATATTTTTGATTTTGCGAAGCATTATATATGTTTCTGAAAAAATAAATTCTGGGGTAAAAGTTGGAAGTAGAATTCTGATTGTTTTACCATGTGTAAGTGCAGTTGTTTGAATTACTGTCAGATTAATTAGTATGGTTTGTGCAGAGTGATCAGAGAAAGGAGATGGGATGATGTTTAGGCTGATTTGATGGTGTAACATAGGTGAATAAAAGCACAGATCAATTCTTGATGTATGACATCCATTGTGAAAGGTAACTGCCTCATTTGACAGAAACCCTCTGCACTCATGGAATTGATATTTGATGCAGCCACTTTAAAAATGAACTCTTGATATTTCATGTTGAAATCCCCAATTAGTATGGTTGGGTATGCATTAGAGCCAAGTAAGGAGTTTATGTTTAATATAATATTTGAGACAATTGTAGGGCTAGGTGGAATATACACAAATATAATGTTTAGTGTGATGATTTGATGATTGAAAGTTACTATTAGTAAATTTGCATCTATATATATATGATTTTGAAAGAGTCAAATGGACAACTTTGTGTTATCAGCAGTCCAGTACCCCCTGAGGGAGATGATGTGTCTCTAGAGCATGCACAGTAGCCTTCTCTGCTTAGATGTACTGTGGGATCAATTTGTGAGCCCCTATATATTTTAGTTTCTAGAAGTCCTAGTATATGAGGTTGTGTAATCTTTGTCCATTGTTGTAGCTGATGTATTTTGTTGACTGAGTTGAGCCCTCTGATATTAAATGCTGTTATTTTTAGCTTCATTATCGTGATTGGCTGTGAGTTGGTTTCACAGTGTGTTGAAGTTTGTGTGAAGCTTTTGCATATTTTCTAGTGTTTTGTGAGCAGTTATTAGTGGTTTGATTCTATCCAGCTCCATAGGTATTAAGTTTTCTGCCAAGTGTTCAATCATTTCTGTTAGAGTATTGTTTTCATCTGTTTTGGCTCTTTTTGATTTATTTCTCCTTGGCCAACCAGATTTTTGGACTTCTGTTGGTGTTGCTTCTATGGGGGGAGGCATGGGGTTAGTGACTCTAGAATATCTGTAGATGTTTTGTTTATAATTATATGTGGCATGCTTGTTTTTGGAGAGTTGTATGTATCATTTGATATGTCTGGATTTGAGTCTGATGTGTTATTGATTGATATGCCTGGTGTTTGTGATAATTCAGGTATGATTTGTGCTTGATTTCGATCCATTTGATCAATGCTTTCATTTAATTTATTTGAGCTATCTGTTGTAGTTTCAAGTATATTTGTGTTTTCTTCTGCATGTTTGTTTTTAGTAGCTTCATTTGTACTGTGATTGTTTTCATATTGATTGTTGTTTGAGTTGCTGGTGTTATTTTGTGTATTGTTGCTCTCTTCATGTTGGGATTGGATATGCTGATTATTTGGTGTCTGGCCCTGTATGAGTTGGCTATCCATGCACTGGGTGGCTAGGTGATCATGCTTGCCACAGGCATAGCATTGTGGTTTTAAACCTCTTATATATAGGCTCAACATAGCTTCTTGATCTGCAATTTGTGTTGGTATAGATTCTGGGTCAATGTCTTTGTGTAATTTTAACTTAAAATCATAGCTATTGCTGTATATTGGTATTGGTGTGTCTTTGAGGTATATTGGTTGAAATGCTATAACCTTGCCAAATGGATCCATCATTTTTTGAAAGTCTTGTTTCGTGTATCCAAAATATGTATTTTTCATTATTCCTGTAATCTGGTTCTGTCGGTCTTGATCGACTATAACAATCACGTAATTGTCTAATGTTTTAATTTGGTTTAGAAATCGGTTCTTTTGACTACTGTCAAGAAATTTGATTGTGAGGTATCTGGGATTTGGATGATCTGCGATTCTTACGATCATTTCCCACAGTTAGTTTTCAGTTATTGCTTGATATAATAGCGTGTGTGGAAAGCGATACAATGATATATTTGCGTCTGTGGCAGATATTACTATCGAGTTTGGTGAAAAAAAATTTTTGAATGATGTATAGAGTCCCCGTGGAATTGTGTTGTTAAAGTGTTCATTAATTCATTCTAGCATATTATCGGTCCAGTTTGCAAGGGAAGAAGGATCTTGGTTTACCTGTATCTTTAAATCTAACTGTTTTATATCATTTGGATTTGTTTTTCTAAATCTCGAAACTATTTTATTATTTATTGTAGTCGTGAAATTCTTTGAACTTGTTGCTTGCATGTTAGTTTTTGTGACCGTGGCATACGATTTGATGGTGTCTAAATTTTTACGCTCTTCAGCTGCCATATTGACGCCAAATGCTCGATCATGCATGGCTGTGGTGTCCTTTTTTTTATATAAAAACAAAGAAATTTTTGGTAACATAAGAGTTTTTTTTATATATTCTTGAGCTAGTTTATGATTTTCACTAATTATAGTTTCAAAAAGATTTATTTTTATTTTGTGAAATTATCTATATTGGTTTGATTTTAAATTGTGGCATTATTATTAGAATTATTGGGGTTTGAAACCCAACTACTTTACTATTACTTACCGGCACTATCAGAATTTTCTGTGGTATTGTTATTATTATTATTATTATCATCATCATCATCATCATCATCATCTTTCAAGGACTTTATTCAATAACTTAAAAAGGTTACACAATTTTTTTACGCATTATCCTTGATTAATATACAGACAGTCAATTGTTTGTAAAGCTGGCAGACGTATAAAAGTTCACTATCATATAATGTTTTTTCAATGGTGGGAAGTTGTAATTTTTTTTATTTGACATTTCTAAATCTTTTGTGACCTCCTATTTTTTATAAGTTAGATGGTAACGGCAATAAAGACCAGGTTTCAATAAAAGTTGTGTGATTTGTTATTCTCTTATCTCTTTCACGTATACTATCCAGTTTATTCCTGAATGTGTTCAGGTGCCTTTTTGGATTATTATTGTACATGAATTTACACCTTGTACACCATAAAGCATAGAGAATGAATACACTGATTTTTATTTCAGCAAAAACTCCTTTTATGAATGAGGTAAATAGTCATTCCATATTTATTCTTTTATTTTTGAATAGTGTATTTATTATTGAACGGATGCTATTTAGTCATAGACATGAGAAAAAAATATGATCCTGTGTTTCTGAGTCTCTGTGGCAGAGGTTACATAAATTGTCTACATTTTGACAGTTCCTTCTATGTTTCAAAAAATGCTGTGTGGGTAGAAAGTCAAGGTTAATTTTAAGAAGAAAATCAAAATATTTTGGTTAAAGTGACCAGAATTTAAATTTACAGCATAGATGCCTATTGGTGATATTAAGTACAGTTTTTTCATCAATTTGTGATGGGTGTAAAAGCAAATGTATTTCCCAGTACTTAAATTTATTTTGAGGTGGATTAAAATTCAAGTTTTTTATAGATAGTAATGATGCAAGTAGCATCTTTAGGAATCCTTGTAAAGGAGGTGGTTTATCTGTGGGGGTGATTTTACAGGCTATTTGTAGATATGAGAATTTTTGTGCACATGCAGAGATTATGTTTAGCATTTTTTTGAATTCTGAAGGTGTAATTTGAATGAAGTCCCAGACCATTTTGTGAGAGTGAATTTCTTAGCCGTTTTACTAATATTGCGATTACTTTTTTTCCCCACAAGAGTTTTTTACAAAGTGAGTCTATTTTATTAGTGAATGCCTTAGTATAAAGTATTGTTGGAGTGTAATAAGTGATTTTTGTTATGATTAACATATAAAAAAGTGCTATCTTTGGGTACAGTGAAAACTAGGCTTTTGTTAGTAAATTGACTATACTTTCTACTTTATTTACAAGATTTTTTTATATAACTAGTCTCATTGGTGAATGACACAGATAGAAATTGAAACCAAGAAATGGATTAGGTTTACCTTTAAAATGTTTTGTTATACTGCTGCCAGTGAAAATTTTCCAGGCACAAGATTTCTCCATGTTAAATGTTAATTTATATTCATTTGTATAATTGGAAAGTATCTTTAGAAGTTTAGAAATGTGTTTTTGAGATGTCAAAAAAATTGCAAGATCATCCTCGTAAGCTATACATGAGATGTTAGTATTTAAGCAGGGTACATAAATTCCAGGTAATTCATTCTCTATGATCTTACTTAGGGGATTTATGTAGGCAGTAAATAACAACCACTAAGAGGGATCCTTGTGGGATGGATTGGTGGTGTTTTTCCATTTAGGGTATTGTATATTTCACGGTTTATTAATAGCTTAGCAAGTAGATTTAGGTAGGCTTTTGGTACTGTGTATTGTTCTAGAGTTTTCAGTAGTGTATTTATTGGTATTGTGTCAAACGCTGCTTCTATGTCTAGTTGAACAACTATAGGACTGTATTTTTTGTTGTTTCTTATTGTTTCTATAGTTGATTTGAATAGAAAAGCTTCCTGTCCAGTTGAAGATTTCTTTTTAGCAAATTGCATTTTTGAAAGTTTTGGTATAATATATGGTTCTATTTTGTCTTTGATTACTGATTCTATAATTTTTATTCCAAGGGAGGACATTGAAATTGGACGTAAGTTTGTTATTGATGAAACCATTTCTTTTTTTTTCATAAATGGTACAAGCTATATTTGATAAAGACCTGGTATTCTATATATGTCTTTAGTTAAAAAATTTGTAAGGTTAGACATATAATGAGCTGTAATTTTATTAAGATGAGAATATACAAACTTGGGAATCCCATTTATTCCAGGATGGCATGAATCTGGTGTTGACTCTATTTTTTGTACAAAATCATTAGAAGCAAATTGAATTTCTTTTTCTGGTCTACTGTATAAAAGTTGTGATGGATCTAAGGGAGGATTTTTTTATTTTTAAAAAATGAAAATAATTGCTCCAACTTGAAATCTTCACAAACAGTATGTGATTGTATTTTTATGTCTGTCTGATGGTACTCAAACTGAAGAGGGGTGATGCCCATCTGATGTAATTTCTGGTTAAGATGTGAGGCTTGTTTAAGTATACTTTTTTTGTGGCAATATATTCTTTAAGCTGTTCTGAAATTGATTGATAATCTGGGGTGATCATAGTTAGATTGTGATGTTGTAATATTTTTTTTTTAAGTGTCATCCATAAGGTTTAAAAGTTTAGTTGGGGATGGTGTGGTCCTGGTAAGATGGTTAATATTAAATGATAATATATTGACAAATGTGTGCCATGCTTGGACTGGGTCCATTTGTATACTTTTTATCTTATGCAAATAGATATATATTTCTGAGAAAAGTAATTCTGGAGTGCATGATGGAAGAAGAACTCTGATGGTTGTTCCAGTAATTATTATTGATCTGATATTGAAATTAAGTTCCAGAGATACTATGACTGTGGCATGATCAGATAGAGGGGAGTTCTTTAGAAAAATGTTCATCAAATTATGCAATGATGGGGGATAGAAGATTAAATCAATCAATGATGAAAATCTTCTGTTATTACGTTATTAAATGATACAGCATTATTATTATTATTATTATTATTATTATTATTATTATTATTATTATTATTATTATCATCATCATCATCATCATCATTATTATTATTATTATTATTATTATTATTATTATTATTATTATTATTATTATTATTATGTTTCAAAGAAAATAACTTTATTGATGACCATAGGGTTACATTTGCTATAAGACACTTCATATACATATGTTTACATTGCTAGTGAGTAAACAAAGTTTAAGTTTGTATCTGTGATGTACAAAAAAAAATTAAATTAGGAGGGAAAGATATTTAAACATTGTTAAGGGGAGTGAAAAATACATATGTATACATTACATTTGTGAGCGCTGCTTGCTATAATCAGAGTTCTCAAAAGTCTTGGGTTATCATTGTTCAATTTGAAAAACTTCAACTTGTATGTATATTGCAGTGCTGGGTTTAGTTTGCTTTCCAGTATTTAAGTTCTGATTTTGTTGTTCCTATCCTCTATATTAATCATATACAATCAAAGACGACATTCTGCTTTTTTATTTGTAGATATTTGCCACATTTATTTTTTATTTTTTTAAATATTGGTTGATGGCATAGATTGTTGGTTATTGGGAGCCATCTTAGAGGTTTGATTGTTGTGTTATCAGTGACCAGGTTGCTGCATAGATGTCTGGATGTGCAATTTTATTGTCTCTGGCTCGTAGTTTTGCCAATTTGATATTGAAAGTTGATGGATGTCGCCTTGTGTTGTTACCTAAAGTGAATGTGCATCTAGTGCACCAGTATGCATAAAGCGCAAAAGTGGCTGCACAGACTGATGGAATAGAGCCTTTGCAATATGAATTAAAGATTGTTTGAAGGGTTATGTTAGATTGTCTATATGCTCCTATCATAATAAATTGAATTCTGTCTAGTGCCGGACAAAGATGGAATAGATGTTCCTGGGTTTCTTCAGCCCTGTGACACAGTGGACAAAAAAAGATCAATGTTAGTGTATAGTCTCTGATATCTCAGAAAAAATGTCGTGGGCAGTTCATGTAGGTTTAGTCTCAGCAAAAAATCAAAATATTTTGGCTCCAGGGACCATTTTTTAAACTTACGGAGTAATTATAGATTATTGATTTTCAGCATTGTCAGATTGGTGTCTTGGCTTGGATTTGGATGGATTAATGAATAAATTTGCCAGTATGAATGCTTGTATATTGTCTGAAGAGATATCTGTGGGGTTGGGTTTTTATATGATTGATCATTGATGCTAGTTGGTCATAGGCAGGGGGTGATCTATCTGTTGGTGTTATTTGAAGTAGGCATTCAAGCATTGGAAAGTGTTTGACTGTGGATGCTATTAAGTTTGTGGCCTTCTGTAGATGAAAAATATAAATACTATGAAGTCCTAGTCCATTGTGAATAGGTGGTCTGGTAAGTTGTTTTGCAGATATTGACACAGTCTTCCTCTGCCATAAGAGCTTATTACATAGAGAAGAGATTTTGTTAATAAAACCTTTAGAAAAGGAGATAATGGGTGAGTAATAGGTGATTTTTGTTATGGCTAGTTGGTTAAAAAGCTGGATCTTGGAGTATATTGAAAGATATGCCTTTGAGAGTGAAATAGTAATTGGTTCTGCTTCTTTGAGTTTATTCTGGATCTTGACACTCATTGCACTTGCACTCATATAAAAGGGAAATCCCAAGAAAGCAGATGGCTTTCCCTCATACATGCCTGTGCACTGCTTTGCATTATAAAGAGACCAAACTTCAGTCTTATTTAGATTGACCCTGAGTTTGTGGGTAGCTGCAAATTCTTGTAGTATTGTATGCAAGGCTGGTAGGTGTTTTTTAGTTGGGAGGAAGACAGTTATATCATCCATATAAGCGATACATGTTACCTGCTGAGATGTGTTTGATATTTGGATGCCAATGAATGTTTTGTGGATTTTTACTAATAAAGGGTTGATGTAAAAAGTGAAAAGTAAAGCACTCAGGGGGGATCCTTGTGAGATTGATTGTGTTGGAGTAAAAGATTCAGAATTTTTGCCATTGAGTCTAATATGTATATCCCGATTTAACAACAAGTTGGTTATAACATATAAAAGAATGCGAGGTATTTCAGTGGCAGCCAACATTTTAATTAATATCTCGATTGCCACCAAATCAAAAGCTGACTCTATGTCTATTTGAACTGAAACTGGGCTGTATTTTTTCCAGCCTCGCACTGATCCCAATACAGCCTTGAAAAGAAGTGCTGCCTGTCCTGTAGATGATTGCTTTCTTGAAAAATGATATGGTGAAATCAATGGGAGCAGATATCGCTCAATCCTGTCTTCAATGACTTTCTCAATGATCTTGATGGATATTGGGCACATGGAGATAGGCCTAATATTATTAAGGGTGTTTATTGGAGCTGGTTTCTTATTAAATGGTACTATTGCAATTGGATAAAGATTTTCAATGTTGTATATTTTTTGTGAGAGATAGTTTGCAAGATTACATAATACTTGAGTAGTTGTATGGCTAAGGTGCTCGTACACAAATTTTGGTATGCCATGAGTGCCTGGATGACAGGCATTAAGCAGAGTGGCAAGCTTCAAAGCAAATTCATTAGTGGTAAATGGTGTATTTGTTTCCGGTGATCCAAAATAATTGGGGGGTGGGTTGAAGTGTTGATGGGTCTGAAGATTCTGTTTGAAATGCTTATAAATAGGTTCAATCATGTTATGTGCTGCATGTATAGTTGTTCCAATTTGAATTGCCATAGGCAATCTAATGGTGGAGGGAAAACCCATGGCCCATCTGATGTAGCCTCTAGTCCTTGTATGTTGTTGACTGAGGCACATTTTGCGTTTTTTGATGGCTAGATAGTCTTTAAGTGCTGCACATGTGCTGTTATATGTCTGTGTGAGCCTATATATATGCTGATATGTGTTTTGAGTGGGTTTAGACATTGTTATTCTTTTGTGAAGTTCATCTGCCAGAGCTAATAGCCTGGAGAGTGGAGGGTTTTTTTTGGTGAGATGATCAATATTGAATAAAAGTATATTTATGTACACCTTATATCTCTGCACAGCATTTAGTTGTAGTCCCTCAAGTTTATGGAGCATAATATATGTTTCAGAAAAAAGGGATTCTGGAGTGGATGCTGGTATTAGAATTCTCATTGTTTTTCCAAGTGATAGTGTAGTTGGCTGAATTTCAGTTAGATCAAGTGTTGCAGTTTGAGCAGAGTGATCTGAGAAATGGGGATGGATTGAGCTTGAGGCTGAAGCAATGATGCAGCATTGGTGAATAGAAGCAAAGGTCAATTAAAGATGTGTGTCAGTTATTATGGAATGTTACTGCATTTGGTGGTAAAAAACCTTCAGCACTCATTAGTGGTATTGCAATTTGATGCAGCCATTTTGAGATAAAATCGGTGTACTTCATGTTAAAATCTCCCATGATGATAGTTGGGTAAGGAGTTGATGCTAGCAGTGAACTGATGGTGAGTATGATGTTTGATATGATGATGTTTTCAGGTGGGATGTAGGTGAAAACTATGTTGAGAGTGTTTGCATAGTGATGAAATGTAACTATCAACAAGTTTGCATCGATATATATGATTCTGAATGATGTGAATGTGCAGGTTGGGGTTATTACTAGGCCAGTTCCACCTGCAGGTGATGACAGTGCAAAGATGTACTGTTGGGTCAATCTGTGATCCACTATATATTTTTGTTTCCAGAAGTCCCAATATATGTGTCTGTGTGATTTTGGTCCAGTCTCTAAGTTGATGCAGTTTGTTTGCTGAGTTTAAACCCCACACATTAAAAGCTGTTATTTTGACTTTCATTAGAGTTGTATTTTGGGATTGTTCCCATTTCAGAATATGTTAGCGGTTGGTTTTCATTGTATGAGCTGTACATTGTTGGAGTTTTATTGGTTGCTTAGCTAGAAGTGATGTCCATTGGTGACCAGTCATCTGTTTGAATTCTGGTTAATGATGATGCAGTGTTGTACTCTTCTGTTTGTGAGTTGTTGTCCTTTTCTGTTTTTGGGTTTTTGTTATTATTATTATTATTATTATTATTATTATTATTATTATTATTATTATTATTATTATTATTATTATTATTATTATTATTATTATTATTATTATTATTATTATTATTATTATTATTATTATTATTATTATTATTATTATTATTATTATTATTATTATTATTATTATTATTATTAATTATTATTATTATTATTATTATTATTATTATTATTATTATTATTATTATTATTATTATTATTATTATTATTATTATTATTACATAAAATTATAAATTAAATTTATTCATTTAAAATGCATATTTAAACAATAAAGTTTACGACTTTGATAAAATTATTATTGTTTCTCTATTATATGTATTTTATTTATTGCATTCATAAGTAGTAGATTATAAATAGTACACATGAATATTTAATATTTTAGGTGTGTCTATTGTTGTATTTATACGAAATATGTAATATGTTATTGAATAATATGTTTTAAATATATATTTAATGAATATTGATTTGGTTTGTATTGAGTTGTAAGAATATTATTAATATTTTAAAACAAAAATATTATTTGTTATGTGTAATAGAAGTAGACTTTTTATTTCATTATTATTATTATTGTAAAAGAGATTTTAAGCATGGAACACGTGGTGATTTTGTATAAGTGAATAAAAAGTGTAACCTTAGTTTTGATGATGTGTCAATTGTAAGATTTTATAAATAAAACTGAATGATTTGAATTTGCTCTCTGACATTCTGACATTCATAAAAGCAAACCTAACTTCTTTTATATAAGTTTTTTTTGAAAGTATTTGCTTGATAACTACAAAAATGATGGGTAAATAGGATTATATTTGTCCAGGAAACTGGACAGAATTATTGAAAACTTGTTTAAAAAAGGAATGAGTAGTTTATAGCATTCAAATTTGGCTTGATATTTTCCTAGTGAAAATGATTATCATGTGTGAACAAAACATTGTAATAATGAAATATAGAAGCTAACAACATAATGCTATACAAATTTGGCTTGATATTTCCCTACTGAAAATATTTATCATGTGTGAACAAAACATGTTTTAATACTGAAATATAGAAGCTAGCAACATAATGCTAGTGTATAAGAATTGTTGTCATCTACAGATATAATGTTATAATATTGATGGAGTACTTTGATGTAGGATTTAAACCAGTTTATTTTTATGTTATATTGTCATAAATGGAAATTTAGTGTCTGTTTATTCATGATGCCATTACAATATTAAATATTGTTACTTATCAAGAAATAAAATTCAATACTTCAAGAATATTGGAATTTAATAAATACACATTGTTTTGGATAACTGTATATGATACTTTTACTTTGTTTGGATTAGTAAATGTCATTAAATTACAGCTTATGGGATAGATATTGGAATACTGCATTTTTTTGAAAGCCATGGAAATGGTGATCATACCATATATTAAAATGCATTATATGGGTGAATTTATTAGTATAAACCTATATATATAATATATATTTTGCAGAAAGTTCATCCGTGTTAAAAACTTATTAATATCAATTTACTGACGTTTCGACTTGGTCATATAAGCCATTCACATAGTTATAAAAAGGTAGAAAGATCGGTTGTAGAGGCGCTACAATCACTGGTTTCAATAAAACATTAAAAATCCCACCAATAGCAAAAATGTTAAATTTCAGAATCGCTTTTTTAAAGAAATCTTTCCAAATAGGAGGAAGTTTGCCGTATCATCTCGCTATTGATACAATTTGGGTTTTTAAGTCTTTCATTGGCTTTTTTTATATTTCCTTGAGTTAGTTCATATATTTATTATATATATTTATTGTTAATAAATTTTTAATTCATTTAAATAAACTTGCTTTAATTGTCAATCAATTAAGAATGCAAACCTATTAGCTAATAAAATTTTGATATATGATGGTCATGTATGGACTTACACCATATAATTTATAATAAAGAATCATAAAATAGTCCAGGAGTTAAACAATTGAATTAGTGAGTATATGTATTATTACACATTATTTTCTTTATAGTAAATCCAATATATTATTTAAACCAGGTATACATTTTATATAATAATAGATTAAATAAATCAAATTTTAAGCGTAAACAGATAATATTGTAATAACGTGAAAGCTAAACACTTTCAAACAAATACGCTTTAAACATGCTTACATGAAAGCCAATCAGATGGAATAATTCAATCATGTGGGACTCTCAATTCTAAAACACAAGCCAGAACTATTAGAAAAAGATGGGAACCCATCTCAATATATGCCTCAATTTTATTTAAATAAGCCAGACTCAAGCATTTTGAACTAAGAGTGTGAAGCTAAATACCTTCACATTTAATCCACTAAATATTATATATATAAATTAACAACGCGAAATCGTCTGATTTACAACGAAGCAATATTTTTAAATCTAATGAAATGATATTAATAAATGTAAATAAATCAAATTTTAAGCGTAAACAGATAATATTGTAATAACGTGAAAGCTAAACACTTTCAAACAAATACGCTTTAAACATGCTTACATGAAAGCCAATCAGATGGAATAATTCAATCATGTGGGACTCTCAATTCTAAAACACAAGCCAGAACTATTAGAAAAAGATGGGAACCCATCTCAATCTATGCCTCAATTTTATTTAAATAATGCCAGACTCAAGCATTTTGAACTAAGAGTGTGAAGCTAAATACCTTCACATTTAATCCACTAAATATTATATATATAAATTAACAACGCGAAATCGTCTGATTTACAACGAAGCAATATTTTTAAATCTAATGAAATGATATTAATAAATGTAAATAAATCAAATTTTAAGCGTAAACAGATAATATTGTAATAACGTAGAAAGCTAAACACTTTTCAAACAAATACGCTTTAAACATGCTTACATGAAAGCCAATCAGATGGAATAATTCAATCATGTGGGACTCTCAATTTCTAAAACACAAGCCAGAACTATTAGAAAAAGATGGGAACCCATCTCAATCTATGCCTCAATTTTATTTAAATAAGCCAGACTCAAGCATTTTGAACTAAGAGTGTGAAGCTAAATACCTTCACATTTAATCCACTAAATATTATATATATAAATTAACAACGAACTCGTCTGATTTACAGCGAAGCAATATTTTTAAATCTAATGAAATGATATTAATAAATGTAAATAAATCAAATTTTAAGCGTATAACAGATAATATTGTAATAACGTGAAAGCTGAAAGCACTTTCAAACAAATAACTTTAACAATGCTTGCTGAAAGCCAATCAGATGGAATAATTCAATCATGTGGGACTCTCAATTCTAAAACACAAGCCAGAACTATTAGAAAAAGATGGGAACCCATCTCAATCTATGCCTCAATTTTATTTAAATAAGCCAGACTCAAGCATTTTGAACTAAGAGTGTGAAGCTAAATACCTTCACATTTAATCCACTAAATATTATATATATAAATTAACAGCAGCGAAATCATCTGATTTACAGCGAAGCAATATTTTTAAATCTAATGAAATGATATTAATAAATGTAAATAAATCAAATTTTAAGCGTAAACAGATCTGTTTACGCTTAAAATTTGATTTATTTACATTTATTAATATCATTTCATTAGATTTAAAAATATTGCTTCGTTGTAAATCAGACGATTTCGCGTTGTTAATTTATATATATAATATTTAGTGGATTAAATGTGAAGGTATTTAGCTTCACACTCTTAGTTCAAAATGCTTGAGTCTGGCTTATTTAAATAAAATTGAGGCATAGATTGAGATGGGTTCCCATCTTTTTCTAATAGTTCTGGCTTGTGTTTTAGAATTGAGAGTCCCACATGATTGAATTATTCCATCTGATTGGCTTTCATGTAAGCATGTTTAAAGCGTATTTGTTTGAAAGTGTTTAGCTTTCACGTTATTACAATAATAGATTAATTAATTTGGTATTACTAGAAGTTTAATAATTAATTAAAAGATCACCACAATTATTTTAACAGTTATATGCAATAATTATTTTTGGATAAAAATATATATCTGAGCTAATTCGATATTTTATAAAATATAAGTACATTAATTATTTATGGTAAACAAAGGCGATTATAATTGGATTCCTACATATTCTTTTTAATATTTTTTATTGGATGCATATTATAATGATTTAGTGTTTAGTTAGAAAGATGAAATCTCATGATATTATAAAATTAGTAATCACATACATTGAAATTGGTATTTGAATTTCATTAAATAGAATGAGTTACTTTGCTTAGATTTAAATTTAATCAGAGTAGATTATATATTTAATTTAAATTTTGAGCTTTTAATATTACCCATTTGTTTATAATAAAGTATTAACAATACTATGCATATTAGGGTAATTACAGTTTAGAGTTTAATAACTTGGCTTTATAGACTTGAAGTATAATTCGCTGTGATTAGCTAATTGTATTTGTATAAGTGTCAAATGAGAAACTTTCATTTAATTTATGTCATTATGATTGGATATTGTAAATTATAAGGTTGTTTGAAGGATTGACTTTCATTTTATATTATTATAAGTTTGGAATAAGTGGTGAAGTATTGAAACAATTAGATCTATCGATCCGTCTGTTTCACCTATTATATTCTATAATAATATATTTATTTAGTGCTATGCTTCATTCAGTTGCATGTATTTCTTTAATTTAAAACTTCAAGTTTGTGCTTTTAATATTGCCGAGTATATGCGTGTATAATCGCCTTGTACATTATAATATGCAGATGCAGTCATGGGTAGCGTATACACACATACCATATAGGCGTTTGTTAAAACTGAAGTAAACATAGCAGTGTGTAGTTAGAATGTATATATATAACAAAAATTATAAATTTAAATTTATAAATTTATTCATTTAAAAAGTTATGTTTTATATTCATTTAAAATAATTTTTGAGTTCTATTGTTTGTTTAAAATTACGCAGGCTGTAAGTTGTTTATGAGTTTTAACATTTCATCTACAAATAATTTTTTAGCTGAAAATTGACTTCATTTAAAATTATAGGCAAAAACAAATTTGAAAATCCAGTCAGGCATAAATTCATACTAAGTGCAATTGGGAGACCCAAGGGAAAAGAACTTTTAACTCCAGATTTAGCTGTGGCTAATATTTAAAGAAGGAGAAAATTTAGTTAAAGGCAAAGTTTGAAGTCAATAAACAAGTGACGTTGTGAAAGTAAAAGGGGGTGGGAACACTGAAAAAATATATAAAAAAAGCCTATAGTAACCATTAAAAACAGTGTGAGTGGCATATTTGCCAAACGAAGGTTGACGAACAATAATTAAAGAGCTGTTTCTGCATTGCTTATTGGCCAAGCTGAATTCGGACCAAGCAGTTATTAAAAGCTGTTAAGATGAGAACTGTGGGCTAGTGGGATGATAGACTGGCTGTTTATCTCCGACTAAAACTTTCTACCAAAGAGAAGGGAACACTGACCTTCATCCTAGCCCAGTGATGGAGAAGCCACACGTGAAGTACTGGAGAATCCGTAACCCGAAGTAATGGAGAAAAGACACATTCTGACTTAAAAGGAGAAAAGCTGCATCCCAATTTAATGTAAAGAAGACACCCAGTAAAGAATGCCTTGAAAGACTTACTACCAAGTATTTCCGGTAAATCATTCTGCTGAATACACTAATTTCATTAACTAAACAAACTCTAAATTAAAGCTAGCTAACTAATCAAGCCTCCTATATCATTGTGTTATTTAAATGTTACATTAAATCATTTACATTAAATTTACTTTAAAACTTACTTGCTTGATCTTAAATAGTTATATAAAACCAATGAAGCATAAATTCTTATTCATTTTCCTAAATTATTACTTTATCGATTTTTGCAATTTGTTCTTATGCCATCTATATTTAGTTTTAAATTCATGTGTTATTAATTTATGCTATGTTCATCAGAATGGAGCTTTGTGGGGTTTAATAATTATCAGAGAGGAAATTAGGCACCTTTCCATTATGGAGATATTATAATATAAAGAAATATAGGCAAAACCTCCCTTCTGAAATCAAACTATTATTTATGCTAGAGTGAGCCAGATATTTGTAACGTACTGAATAAGTTATTTTAAAATCAATATTTTGCTTAGTATTAGACGTGAGTAATTATACACAGCATATATGTAATATTTTAACTCTTGATAAAT